>JACEGR010002990.1:0-114718 GCA_014170235.1 Listronotus bonariensis
TTCACACTAGTTCTTTCCATTTTAGGAATAGAGAAAACACACTGATTTCTTTCTAAATCATTTTCATCATAGTAATATAAATTTAATTTAACTGGGATTTGGATATAATTAATAAGTCTTCAAAATTATCATGTAGTTGATCTAATAAAACTTCTACAACTGCAGCAAAGGTAAATAATATATAGCTAGACAACAGCCACGTAATGATTTTCCCATATAACATTTTTTGTCGGCAAGGCATTGGCAAAAAGGTACCAAAAAGACATCAAAATGGGCAATTGGCCGTTATTAGGCCACGTGTTGCAGAAAATGTGATGGCATTTATCATTAATAAGTTATGATGAAAAAATGCGTTTAGGATGATGGCATCCATTATTAATAAGTTATGCTGAAAAAATGCATTTAGGATGATAGCATCCACCATTAAAAGGTTTTGGCAAAAATATGCCTTTTAAATGATGGCATTACATTATTTTTACCTAATGACAATAAAATGCATTTTTACCGTCCAGGGAACTAAAATGTGCATAAATAATGCACATGCATAATGTGTGTTTATGTACAGGGTGTCCCATATAAAATTAAATACTATAATTTTTAAACCATAAGAGATACAAAAAAAGTTAAATGCAGAAGTTCTTCAGTGAAATGTATTTTTTAGTATTTTTATTGTATCTCTTATAGTTTTTCCAAAATTATAGTATTTAATTTTATATGGGACACCCTGTACAGGGTGTCCCATTTTGGTTGTCCCTTATGGGAAACTTGGAAACCATAAGAGATATTAAAAATCCGATACCCCATCCTCGAGCTCTTTTTGGAGAAAACATTTATGGTAAAAACAGATAATCGCTATCGCGAAGCGTTTCAGAGATACAGTGTCTTTATAATGTGCAATTAGTTTTCTCGTATCTGTAATAACAACAAAGCTACAGGGCCTTTTCAAAAGTGAAAAAATCGAGAATCACCCTGTATCTCTGAAACGCTTCGCGATAGCGATGATCTCTTTTACCATAAATGTTTTCGCCAAAAAGAGCTCGAGGATGGGGTATCAGATTTTTAATATCTCTTATGGTTTCCAAGTTTCCCATAAGGGACAACCAAAATGGGACACCCTGTACATAAACACACATTATGCATGTGCATTATTTATGCACATTTTAGTTCCCTGGACGGTAAAAATGCATTGTATTGTCATTAGGAAAAAATAATGTAATGCCATCATCTAAAAGGCATATTTTTGCCAAAACCTTTTAATGATGGATGCCATCATCCTAAATGCATTTTTTCAGCATAACTTATTAATGATGGATGCCATCATCCTAAACGTATTTTTTCATCATATTTTATTAATGATAAATGCCATCACATTTTCTGCAACACGTGGCCTAATAACGGCCAATTGCCCATTTTGATGTCTTCTTGATACCTTTTTGCCAATGCCTTGCCGGCAAAAAATGTTATATGGGTTGTACCCATTTAAACTCTTGGAAGTAATACTTTAGGTTTATTTTTTCCACTGACATAATTTTTCTTGTCTTCTGGTTCATTTTTTTTCACAAATAATTTCTTTAGCATACTATAATCTACTATTTTTGCATGATTTAATTTATACAACATTAGCAACTTCTGGGTCTTTAAACTTTACTGGGATAACGTTTTCAAATTTGGCTTTACTATTTTATTTTTAGTAAGTACAACTATTTATAATAATAAATTGTTTTCAAGTTGGTTTTATGCTAAGCTCAAACTTCCGGTGTCTCATAAAGTTAGTACTAAGGATAACTGTCAGCCAGCAAAAAAGGCAAAGTGGTAATATTATTTTTAACGGTAATTTGAAAAATCAAGAAAAGATGCGATTTTTGTGGCCTTTGGTATAATCAGGCGCTAAATTGAAAATATCGAGAAAATCAGTAATGTTAAGTGTGCCTTTTATAGTTCAATATGCCTAAAAAACTCCACAAAGTTTTGATTTAATCCATGGAGCCGTTTTTTGTTATATTCAATCGAATTTTTAAAAGAGAATTAAAGAATCACGATTTTGATTTTAAATGATCACAATGTTTAACCCAATGCAACAAAAAGTTTTTATGCATTTTTATTAATAAAAGTGTTGAAATTTAGAGGGGAAAAATTTAAAAAAACTTAAAAAAGTTTTTCATAAATTTTCGAATTTTTTAAAGAAATTCTAATGACTCCAAAAAAAAAAATTTTTTTATTATACTTTTTTTAAATTTTCTTTCCCATAAATTTAAAGACTTTTTTATTAAAAATGCATCAAAAACTTAAAAACATTGGTTCAAATTTTGTTAAAGGTTATAATTATTTATAGGAAAAATTGTAATCCTTTAATTCTTTCTCAAAAATTCGATCGAATAAAACAAAAAATGGCTTAATGGATTGAATCGAAACTTTGTGGGATTTTTGTAGACATATTAAATTGTAAAAGTCATACTTCACATTAGTGGTTTTCTCGATATTTTCAATTCAGCGCCTGATTATCCCAAAAGCAAGAAAAAGTCATTTTTTCTTGCTTTTTAATTAACGTAAAAATTAAAAGAACATTTTTTATTTAACTATAGCCGATTTTTGTGGAGTGTTTGTTTAAGATTTTAAAACCCTCTTTAATTTTTCTGTGTAATCAGCAGTTGCTGAGATATGGATGGTTAAAGACAAAAAGGTCCTTTTTCGTTCAAAGTTCTACATCTCAGCGAGAAGTGTCGTATCGAAATTAAAAAAAAAAAAGAAAATTAACAATTGAATGGAATTTTTTTTCAAGTTTTTAGACCAAAAAAAAAGGAAAAAATTTCAAATTTTTTTTTCAATATTTATTGGGATTGCGCAGTAGCAGTTGCTTGAAATTATTTTTTACTGTAGGTTGTTAAAACTAGAAACTTTGGGTTTTTAAATGCTTTTTTTAAATTTAAGTACGATTAAGCGAAATACAGCCACTTGGAAAACGTCAAAAAATTGTAGTTTAGTTTTGTATCCTTTAATTTTTTCCGCTAGTTTTTCCATGAAAGTATAGAAATAATACAACCTCTAAATAACGTAATCCAATTTATTTGATATATTTCAAGATTTGTTTATATTTCTATATTTATGATGTTAATTTGTAAACTTTTTTAAAAAATTTATAAATAAGTATTTATTTTATCAGCATTTTTATTTGTACTTTATTAATATATTATTGTTAATAACATGAATATTGTGTTTTTATTTTTAAATATTAATTAAAAGAGCATATAATCTTATGTTTCGGTTCGTTAATGCAAATACCGCCTGCAATGTCACCACTGATCAAAAATATATTAACGCCCACGAATCCTCTTCAGTTAAATGTACCCTTCTTCCACAGTATTTTAGCATATAGTACAGGCAATGGGAAGCTCTTGTTACTCTTGTCCATAATGGATTATTCGGCTGGAGCTATTTTTTACAGATAGGTGCAGTATGGCGTAATGAACCTAAAAAACTGTTTAGGCCTATATCGCCGTAACTGTTCACTTGAGGCCCACAATTATAAGGACCTTATAATCGTGGGGGTTCGATATGCTTTTAGAGAAAGACTTATTGCAATTTTGAAGCACCTAGAAGAATATTTGTAGAAGACTCCCAAAGGCTTAAAAGTATTGTAATTACTATTTCACTTAACTATAACTTTAAATGATTTACAAATGTTGTATTTTTTACTTTTGGTGCATCTCATCTTTTTAAATTTGTGACGTGAATATTGGTGGTGTGTATCGTCACGTAACGTACATCCTTTCATTATTTTTTAAATAATTGTAATGTACTGAATCTTTTTGTTTCACATTTTTTGTATTATTTACCCTTCACGATTTATAAAATGATTACTGTTTTTATTGACCTTTGTAACGCCCACCCGCCCCTATTATCAACTGTTATTATTTATATTCACTTTTTGTTATTTTATCTAAGTTACTTAAGTTGTACGAAACTTAAAATAAATATGCAGGAGCGGTTTACAAGATAAATGTGGGTCCGGGACATTGGATATTTTGCACTCATGCTGGTATTGGATATTATTATTTTAGTTTTATTTAATGCAGAAACTATTCATTAAAAACAAAGCAATATCTTAGTTAGAGCAGCCCTATAAGGTACGTAGTTTTATGACGAAAATATTTCTATTAAAAATTTTGAGTCTACGATTTATTGAACAGATATCTTCCATAAAATATTGGCACTTCACTTTTATTAAAAATTGTTTATCAAAGTTTTTGGTTATTTACAGTCATTTCTCAAAAAGGAAGCTACATAATACTCAATTATTTCGGTGAAATACCATGATTCCTTAAAGCTATGACTACTCAATCTCTGCAAGGGGACACTCATGGCACAACACTGTCAAAACTACCACTTTTATGAACAAAAATTTTTAAAACTTCTTTTAACACTCATCACCAGTTTCACTGACCTTACTCGTCTTCATCTCACTTTCTGAACATCTCGAATCTAACTGCCTTTTTAGCAACAAATATTTTAGCAAATAATATTTTTAGCAGCTAATATTTTGGCAAATTCTATTTTTAGCAGCTAATATTTTGGCAAATATTATTTTTAGCAGCCTTTAAAGGGGCTGCATTTCTTTGACTGAACACTTCCAACTGATTATTTTTTAGCTGCTAGAGCTGGTTATATGGTAAAGGTTTTGACAGGTTGTCCATAATTCCTAATTTAGTATCCAATTAAATTAAATTTATGATTTTTCTTACTTAAAAAGTTTATCATATTTGAATTATTTGTTCTTTTTCTCATTGACAACAAAAGTTTCTATTTCCTTTTAAATAAACAGAAGTAAGTCATAAATTGCGACCATCTGTAACACATAAATTTTACAAAATCTGCAAATAAAATTTAATACCTTTTTCCCTACACTTAAAAAATATCGGTTTACATTTTATATGTTTTGCATAAGGATATCTGACTTTAAGTTAATTTATATAATCATGTTCTTTTAAACCCTTGTTCCTTAAAATAACGATTTTATTATTTTTCGGCTAAAACAGTGCCATTAATTTACAGGACAGGAACGGTTTTATATGTCACACAGAATTTTGGTTACACGTGTGTAAAATTTTATAGGCTATAATTCCAAAATATTATAAGTTACAATTTTAACTAATTATGGCTACCATATGTGTAAAATTAGTGCAAACATAACAACCTTTAAAGTCCTTCCTAGAATAAGCAATTATATACAGCAATAAAACTTAATTTTTGTGTGTGGCCCTTTTAGATAACTATTGACATTTCTTAAAATATGCATATGCAATATTAGTACTTAAAAATATGCAATTAATACCGTTTCTCTTAATTGGTGTAACTTGATTCTTTTTAGTAAGGCAAAGTCATCTTTACGACTAAGGCTTAAAAGTAATATCTTTATATTTTTGAACTGCAAACTTTTAAATAAATGAAACTATATTTTTAGGGTCACCACACCTTTTACCGATATCCCTTCTAATAATTTTTTAAACAATAAATTGCTTATAACTAAACTTTTAAGCCAATAAATTTTCTACACTTTTGTGTTTTTACGCGTTAATTTCAAATATCCTGTGACTATGCGGTTAACGCCAGCAGGTCCTGAACACGTCATTCAACATTTGGCCAGGTAGTACTATAGTTTCTATTTTTAGATTACGCTATGCATACTTCGTTCTTATTAACATTGAATGCATTGTAACTTCAAAAATATTTATGTTAGGAAAAGAGTTTTAATTATAAGTTGTAGAAAGCTTATCGATTAAAAAGTTTGTTCATAAGTATTTATTATTTAAACAATTATTAAAAGAGATATCGGTGAAAACGTCAATAAACCAATAGTAATAATCCTATACTGTGTAAGGGTATCGCGGTCATCCTCTGCTAAACTTATGTTTTTGGGCTATTCGGCCGTTGTCGTAGATTTTGTATCCTTGACGTTTCGCCAGCGCGAGTGTTTGGCATCCTCAGAAAGTTTCTATTAGACTACTTGCATCCTACAGCGGCCTGGCGCGGACGCAGCTAACGTCCGCGCGGCGCAATGGTTCCCAATCAGGGAGCGTGGCTCCCTGAGTAGCTTTTCTGTAGGCTCTGGGAACTGCACCTTTGCTTTGGTTCCCGGCTAGCTCTTTATTAAGCGTAAGGTGCGTGTCACAACCTTTAAGACTACGTGGGCTCAGCACAGCCGGTACACTGAGCTTCATCCATGTTAACTTGATTAGTATTGTTTTCTTCCATCGTAACGGGGTTTAGACCTATTTAACCGGCGTTTTATTGAGATCCATCCTTCTATTTAAATTTGCCGACGGTTTTCTCTATTCCTACAGACGCACGCTTGAGTATCCGCAACCCCTAGGCTCCTTCTCAGCCTCTAGATCGCCGGCAAATGTCGTTCTAATTTGGTATTTTGGTAATAAATTAAATAGGCGCGTTTGCCAAAGTGTCCAGAATAATCGTTTTCTGGATTTTTCAGAAAATGCCGGAAATACCAGACTTTCTGTTTTCGGCATAGTATCAGGGCTCCCTTCCCCTATCCTTTTTTCTTTTTCAAAACTGGGCAAGTTACAACAAACTAAGAAATTTCACTATTCCCGGTTTATCCTGATATTCCTCGGGGTGCCGCAACTTGCCAACAATTTTGTTTTCACTGAAGGGTTTGGGATCCCCTTCACTTCCGTTTTGCACTTGCGACACACTTGGCAAGTTTCAGCAAACTTCGCAACCCACTATTCCCGGATATTCCTTTAATCCCTCGAAATGCCTTTATTTGCTAAAGTTATTTTTTCTCTGGAGGCACGTCACTGCCACCACGTCCTTTTTACACTTTCTGTCTGTTCTTCCCGTTTCCTGTAGGATGCCTTAATTTGCCGAAGGTTCCCCCGCCGTGGATACGCAAGAACCTGCCTGTATACTTCCTTGCTTGATCCAGTTCGGGCAAACATGGGCAAACAAAGTTTCACTTTCTTAGCTCCGTTTCCCTTCTCCGACTCCGTCTTCCTGCTTCGCTTCCTGGGTTTCCCGGATGCGCCGATACTTAAAGTGCAATGTATTCGAAAGCTTCAATAGATCCCTGCTAAATAAACCTCATAAAAAACAATAAAAAAATATAAAAATTCTATAATATATGATGGTTTTTGATTAGATTGTTGGTTTTCGTGGGATCAAGAATTTATGTTTTATAATATTTTATGGGGCGTTGTAGGGCAACATTATTTGGTTGGTATATGCTAAAATGTAACACTACAAGTCACCATATAAATATAATAAAGTTTATAATTATATACCAACAAAAAGCTTGGTTTTACAAAATTCCTTGAAGTTATAAAATATGGTGGGAATATAAGTCCTATAAAATATTATGAATATTCAGCGGTTACAGCTTATAAAATGTAACACTATACAAGACACCATAAAAATATATTAAAGTTTATAATATACCAACAAAATAACTTTGTCTTATTCCCAGTCCCATTAAGTTTTATGGGCTAATACTTATAAAATATGTTGGAAACAGATGTCCTATAAAATATTATGGATGCTCAACGGTTACAGCTTATTTAATGTAACACTGCAAAACACCATAAAAATATATTAAAGTTAATAATTATATAGCAACAAAATAAGTTTGTCTTATAAAGCCCCATTAAGTTTTATGGGCTAATACTTATAAAATGTGTTGGAAATAAATGTTTCATAAAATATTATAAACATTAAGTGGTTTTAGTGTATACAATATAACACAGTGTAAAGCATCATAAAATTAAATGGGGTTTTGTAACACGAAGTTGTTTTGTTGGTAAATAATTATAAACTTTTATATACTTTTATGGTGTTTCGCAGTGTTACATTTTATAACCTGTAAGCGTTGAACATCCATAATATTTTAGAGGACAACTATTCCCAACATATTTTATCAGTATTTGCCCATAAAACTTTATGGGGTTTTGTGAAGCAAAGTTAATTTGTTGGTATATAACTATAAACTTTAATATATTTCTATGTTGTCTTGTAGTGTTACATTGTATAAGCTGTAACCGCTGAATATCCATAATATTTTATAGAACATCTAATCCCAACATATTTTATAAGTATTATCCCATAAAACCTAATGGGGCTTTGTTAGACAAATGTATTGTATTGGTATATACTCATAAACTTTAATATATTTTTATGGTGTTTTACAGTGTTACATTTTATAAGCTGTAACCGTTGAACATCCATATTTATTTTATAGGGCATCTATTTCCAACATATTTTATAAGTATTAGCCCATAAAACCTAATGGGGCTTTGTATGAGAAAGTTATTTAAATTTTTATATATTTTATGGTGATCTTGTAGTGTCACATGCTATTACCCGACTTCATGCTTTTGATTTTTTTCTAATTATTATTGTTAAATTTTTGGGTTTAGTTTAAAAAAATTATTTTGGTTTCTTAATACTAGGTACCCATCAAATATTATAAATCTTTATAAGCTTTCATTGGGAGTGCCCTCAAAAACCCATTAAAATTTATAGAAATTTGACTTATAAAAACGTTTTGACTTGAAAAGTTTTTCAAAAACCCTTTTAAAAATTACTACGACTTATGAAATTCCTATTATAGTTTTTTAATGTACTTATCAAATATTATAAAACCTTTATAAACTTTTATTGGGAATGCCCTGGAAACCCCCTGAAAACGTAAAAAATTAAAAAAACTTATAAAAACTTTTAGACATTTATGGGATTTTTATGGAAAAAAGTGTTTCAAAAACCTACAAAAAATCTAGACAAATTTTGATATCTTATAAGAATATTTAATTGGTTTTTAGGGGACTTTTTAGCAGGGATGTAACGCTGTGAAGATAATTAAGTTGAACGCCGAGGGAACACGCCGACGGCTGAACAACTTCTGTTTACGATGTTTAAAGTACTTTAATACAAATAAAACACAAGCACAAATTATCATTCTGATAATTTGTTACACAAGTTTCTTCCAAACAATGGTCCCCAAAACCTTCGGTGTTTATATCCTAAGTCACCTCGATCAATAAACTACTCCGGTATCCTCAACGGTATTACTATCTCTCAAAATCCCCCAGATCTACCTACTATTTCCTGTCTAATAGGTGTAACAAAAAAGAAGATACTAAACATTCGGCTGGTATTCGAATAGATCTGTGTGTTTGCATATGCATCTTGCGTTTATTTGTTTTTTAATAATTTTTTTTTAAGTTTTCTATTCTATCTTTTAAAGTGTATTCAAAAACTTTTGCTAACGTCGAAATTAATATAAAAGGTCTGTAATTAATAAATTCTTTTTTGTCATTATTTTTATATATAGGTTTTATAATACCAATTTTAAAAGCTTTGGGAGAGATTCCTTAATTAATAATTTTGTTAACCAAGTCAGCTAGAGGTCGACAAATAAAATTAGATATACTTTTAAAATCTCTGCTGGTATATTATCTATACCTGGAGATTTTCTCGGTTTTAAATTATTAATATAATATTTAATCTCACTGAAGTCAGTTTCTTTCATAAATATAGAATTTTGATAAATAGTTTCAGTGTTTTGCTTTGTAAACTTTTTTGAGCCAATTTTTTCATTTAAAATTTTATTTACTAGATTTTCCTCAACCTTAGAATAACAAGAAATATATATATGATGTTTGTCCACCGATTTACTTATAAAAACATACTAAAAATGTGTTCTTTCAATTTACATACCATTCGGAAACACCCTGTACAAAAAAAAGACAATTCGTTGTTTTACACCTTTTTATTTACAATCAGCTTAATAATGGTACGTAACTATGGTAACGGAAACGAAACGTTACTATGGTATTTCTTTGTTTTTACTTCAGTGATCACTTTGCTGTTTAAGCGAATATAGCAAAGTGATCAAAATTAAACTGACTATACAAAGCTTTTGCTTGCGCTTATTTAAATAAGCAGAAAAAAACAAACACATTTTTACAACTTTTCAAACTAAGCAAAAATATACTAAGTCTGTTACATATTACACAATTAAATACTATTGATTTTTTTACGATATTTATAATCTCTCACTCCTTCGGACTAAGAGGGGATATAGACGGCCCAACACCGATTTAGCTGAAATAGGTTATACAGTTTTGATTTATACATAATATACTATTACAGATAACAAACCAGAACTAAGCAAATCTTATACTAGTATTTTTATTTACAATTATTTCAAATGTTATTAATTGGTTTTTAAATCTTTATTTTTATTCAATTTCATTAATCTTTAGATGGTATAATAAAGTAGTTAAATCAATTTTAGTTTTAAGGTTTTCTCAATATAACTTCTTTTGACCCACCCTGTATAACGCTTCTTTATTTTTTATAAACCATAGATTCCTATGCACAATTTCTATAAACAGTACACTCTATCAGGTACACTCTATCTTAAATACTATATTAATAGTAAATAAGAAATTTTAAAAATTTTTATCATTTTTTTGTTAAAATTTTGTTAAAAATCACATTTTCTTTTATATCTTCGTTATTATTCAAGATATGCAATTTCAGTAAATAACTTTTTAGATGGATATTTTGATTACCTATATTTTTTGTTTTATACAATTTTTTGTATCTTTTACAGTTTTTGAGAGAAAAATATTTAAAAAAATCAAAATCGTAAATATCTCAAAAACTAAAAGAGATGGTAAAAATTTATTAAACAAAAAGATGTAACTTTAAAGGCTCTACCTTAAAAGTTTTATAACTTTTTTTCCAACTTAATAGTTATCGAGATATTAATAAAAACCGAATTTTGGGATTTTTGCATGCATTCCTGGAAAAAATGAAAAATAAGAAAAATTAATTTATCCATTTTTTTAAAGTTTTTTGTTATTTTTAGGTAAAATTAATTAGGTTTATTGACTTCCAATAAAAAAATTGTCAAAAATTATATAAATAAATAAATAATATGTTGTTTATCATTTTTTTGTTTAAATTTCATTAAAAATCACGTTTTCTTTTATATCTTCGTTATTATTTAAGCTCTGTAATTTTATCAAATAACGTTTTAGATGGACATTTTAATGGTCCATATTTCTTGTTTTATACAATTTTTGTATCTTTTGTAGTTTTCAAAAGAAAAAATATTTTTAAAAAGTTAAAATCGTAAATATCTAAAAAACTAAAAGAGATGGTAAAAATATATAGAATAAAAAAGATGTAGCTTTAAACGCTTTACCTTAAAAGTTTTATAACTTTTTTCTTAACTTAATAGTTATCGAGATATTAATAAAAACCGAATTTTGGGATTTTTCGCATGCTATTCCATGGAAAAATATTAAAAAATAAAAAAATTAATTTATCCATTTTTTAAATTTAAGTATGTACAATTGTTATTCATTTGTAAAAGCATTTTTTAAAAGTTACAATATATTAGCGTCAAAAATAATTTATATTTTTTTAATGTACTTTATATTATTTTTGCAACACCCTGTATAAAAGTTATTAATACAATATTTTTGTTGTTTTTGATAGTGCGTATTTTGGCCTATAGTTTATAAAAATATCTTTAATACATATTAAATTAGAAAATTTTTAATTTTTAAACGAATTTTAAAAAATTATAATACATTTTTGAAACACTCTGTATAATTAGGTTGTATGTTTTATATCTTCACTGACGCATATACCTTACAGTAAAATTTTATTTAATTCTAATAATAAACAGAAGCGAAAAAGATTATATTTTTTCAAAAAAATATATATATTTACTTTTGAAAGACCCTGTATACTAAAAATAAATATTTAAGAAAAGTATATATCTTTATACATCTCTTATTTAATATTTGTTTTAATAAGTTCATAAATGAAGTCACTATATAAATTTCAATTTTCAAATTTTTAAGTTACGTACAATCTTTTGACTCACCTTGTATATTTATTTTATATATCTTTTTAATTGTCATTTAAATAGATATATTTTATATTTTTAAAAAACTGTGAGATTAATTAATAACGGGAAAATAACTCTTTTTCTATTTTTACATTTTCCCAATTATCTTCTTTTTGAATCACCCTGTACATAAATTTTATATTTTTAGAAACCCTATACAAGTGTACAGGGTGTCCCATTTTGGTTGTCCCTTATGGGCCTTATGGGAAACTTGGAAACCATAAGAGATATTAAAAATCTGATACCCCATCCTCGAGCTCTTTTTGGAGAAAACATTTATGGTAAAAACAGATCATCGCTATCGCGAAGCGTTTCAGAGATACAGGGTGATTCTCGATTTTTTCACTTTTTGAAAAGGCCCTGTAGCTTTGTTGTTATTACAGATACGAGAAAACTAATTGCACATTATAAAGACGCTTTTTTCCGTAGAATCCAGTGGCGTGGCCAAAAATTTTTTTCATACTTATATATTTATAAATAAAGTGGTAGGAAATTTTTAAATTTTAAAATAAAAAAATGCGCCCTTAAAATCATAATTTTTCCAATATTTGACGTAAAAATTTATTAAACCACCTACTATGATATATTATTTTAATCAGAAAAAAACAAGCAATTTAATTACCTAATCATTTATAGGGTGTCCCTAATAAAAAAAACATGTTTGGGTCATATGTCAAAAATGACAGCTCAAAAAATTTTTTACGGAAAAAAGTGTCTTTATAATGTGCAATTAGTTTTCTCATATCTGTAATAACAACAAAGCTACAGGACCTTTTCAAAAAGTGAAAAAATCGAAAATCACCCTGTAGCTCGAGGATGGGGTATCGGATTTTAATATCTCTTATGGTTTCCAAGTTTCCCATAAGGGACAACCAAAATGTGACACCATAAGCAAAAAGAAAATTATTTCTTTAATCACAATACTAACGCTAAAATTAAATATCAAATTTTTAATTTTTAAGTTAATGTAACTACTTTTTGTAACACTCTGTATAGATTTTTATACGCTCGTATAAACTTACCAATACTAGGTATCTACTACAAAATTTTTATTCAATTATCTCAAATAGCACAGATGTTAAAGACATTTCAAATTTGGATAATTTTTATTTTACTTTCCGCACGCTAGGTAGGAAGTGCGGAAAATTGTTTTTACACATTTTTTTAAATCATTTTAGGTGACCTATAAAATGAGGTAAAAATATTTTTACAAGTTGTTTCGTTTGCGAGAAACGATACATCAAGATGGCGAGGGGGTGGGGGAAAATGTTTTCTGTCATTTTTCAGGTTTTATCAAGAACATCTATATAGCTGTATACCTATTTTTTTCAAAATTTCTCCAATAAAAAAGTTTAAAAAAATGTCGTAGCACATAAAAAATAAAAATCACTTTTATTTTAAAAACGAGAGGGAGGGAAAGAACCGTATATGGCAACACATAAATATACCGCAGTATTCTTCCTAACTGTACATAGGTAAGACCCTGTATACAAAATAAAAGTACCATTATTTTTAAATTATGGTGACTGTTTTCTGCAATGCTCTGTATAATGTATAAAGAATCTTAATTTATATACCTAATATTACCCCTGTATTACTTTATGTGCGTAACATACTCATACGTGGAGTCAAAACTACATGAAATACACAATCATGTGTGTTTCATATAGTTTTTACTTTTACGCGAAAATTTCATACTTTAGACCACCCCTGTAAATATCCCTTGCTGCTTTTTTAGCGAGATTTTGTATTGAAATCGGGCATATTTTTGTGTAAAATGCGGCATACGGACGTAAAAATTCCAAATTTTCCGATCCAAGTCTTATTTTTAACCTGTATACTGTATTTTTTTAGATATTACGAAAAAACGACGCAAGTTTAAAATCCTCTGACAGTTCATATATTTTTTAACCAACCCCGTATTACAGACCTTCTTGTGTAGACAGGAGCTCGATTTTGGCAACTATTCAAAGCCCTCTAGCCGAATTTGATAGACGAAAAAATCGCGATTTTTGGGCAAAAATGTGTATTTTTTTTTGAAATGTGTTTTTTACCTATTTCTACGTGTTGTAGAAAAAACCGTAAAAAGGTTTTTTAAAGATAATTAAACGATCTAAGGGATGACGCAAAGGTTATTTGATAATTTTAATAAATAAAGCGACAATTTTAGATCAAAGTCGGTCACTTTTTTAGTAAATTTTAAAATTCGTATCATTAAAAGCGTTCAACCCAGCGACTTAAAATTTTGGTATCTTGTAGAGCAAGAGGTGGACAATATGCCAGAATTATTTTAGAATTTTAGCTTAAATAGTTTTTTTGTAATTAAATAAAATGTAAAAAATGTCCCATTTTTTACCAAAAAATGGAAATTTTGAAGCTTTATAAAACACGCTGTATAAAAGGTACGATTATGATTAATATCTCATTTTATAGAACTTTTTGTAAAGAATCTAATTCCATTTAAACTTTTTTAATTTAGAGTCACAATTTCAAGAAAAAAAATTAAAACATGCGAAAATTTCAAAATTTTTGTCATTTTTTTTTCATTTGAACATTTCTCACAGAAAATGAAACATTTTAAACAGAAGACCATTTAGGCATTTTAAGTCCTAAAGAGGCCCTTTTATATTTTACCAACAGCGTGACGATTAATAAAACAGTTTTCGAGTTATTAAGGCTCAAAGTCGGTCAATTTTTTACTACAAAAACGTAAGTAACTCTTTTTCTATTCATCCGATTGAACCCAAAAACAATAGGGTTCTGACGGACCATTTCTGACCTCTATGCAAAATTTCGTTTCGATAAAATAAAACCCTCGACAGATAATTGATTACGCTCACCTCGATTTTTGAAAAGTCACATTTTTTACGATATCCTGTACTTAACGTTTGTCAATTGTTTTGAAACTTTTTCGACAGTTGCTCCATTGAGTGGCCAATTTTTCCTTAAAAATTTTAACTTTCCATCTTTTACCCTTTTTTTGTTATGATTTTTTTTCCATAATGATGCACATTTGCGACACGAACAGCGACAACAAGCAGGAGCACTGGGGTAATATAGACGGCGTCATGGCCGTCTATAAATAATTAATAAAGGAATCCGCAATTTTATTTTTGTTATTAGTTATTTCATTATTATCTACTTTAATATTAGTTATATAGTTGTTTCTGTCTTTTTTTATTACAAATATTTTTTTATGCAAGTCCAACGACCTTTAGAAGAATGACTGTTTTTTTAAATTAATAATTTATAATAATTTAGTTTTGTTTGTTTTATGAGAAGTGTTAATTTATTTATGTTTTACCCATCTATTATTGATCTGTAATATCTTAGAAACGGAATATGTTATGGTAGCAATAATACCTCCTATCACACCTAGGGCATTATAAGCGGGCATTATGATAATGCCCGCTTATAATGCCCTAATGCGCTAATATGGAAATTTTATTGCTTATCCAATTTTATTTCTCTCACAATAAAGATCAAGTTTATACAAACATATGTATTAAAATAAAATCAATAACTTACCAGTTCCTGAAAATATGCCATTAAAACGGTTTCGGTTATTTGAAGAATTGCGTTCGCATCTTTCTAAATACCAAATATGCCATACTCCCGATCATTCTGTTGCCTTGATTTAACTGGCAAAAGATTTTCGGTCGCTTTTATGGCTTTTTCTCTTATATTTTGTGGAATTTCTTCTATTTTGAGCAATTCGTTAAATAAAAAATGCCAACTGACCAACTGATAGAAACATCAAAGTCAAACTTAACACCAGTCATTATCTACTTACGTATACAGGTACAGGTGCAACTTATTTTTATATTTATTTATTTATTTATTCCAAAGTAGGGGTACAAACAGATTCACATCCACTAGAGTACCCACATTGTAGTAGTCTTTCAGTGGGTAACTAAACTAAAAAAACTAAAACTAAACCTAAGGCTAAACTAAACGCTATTAACAAAGATGTTACTGGTTTATATTATTAAAAAAGTGGCGCTTGATTTTATTTTTAAAACAAGTAACGGATAAATCTAAATATTCTATGGTGTTACAGTGAGTGTTATAAGATCTAATCATTCTACCAAGGGGCGAATTTTGGCCGTAATTTGTATTTCTAAAAGGAACAGAAAAAAGTTCATTAAACCTAAGTGTTCTGTTATTATTATGAAACTCTATATTTCTGTACACTTCTGGGACAAATGCATGCCCTTCCATTATTTTAAAAACATGGCCAGATCTGCATGATATAAAGATAAACAAGATATGATTTATAGCGAGCTTAAATTTGTCTGGTTCGCGCAGTGACGTCATGTGGTGACGAATTTTTATTTACGCAACAGTAATAAATATCTTTCGTCGGTATGTTGGATTCTAACACTGTTTAATTTATTTTTAGTTGGTATATTATAGAGATTAGTTATTTCTTTTTTCTTTATAGATTAAAGTCGTTAATGTGTACTTCTAATTTCTCGTTTCTGTTTAAAATAAAACTTTTGTTGAATGTTAAATTATATTTACATTCTTAGGAGAAAAATGTTTACCGACTGTTGGATGGAACATTCATCAAACTATCAGTCTATTAACTATCATACAATAAATAAATATTGGGAAAAACCTGAAGGAAAGTATAGAAAATTAATAATTCTAATATACAGTGTGTCCGCCCCTAAGTTGTGTACATAAATTTTTGAGTGGTATACGAGATATCTCAAAAAATATAAATTTTCTTCAGGAGAAAAGTACTGTTATTTTTAACAATATTGAAAAATATTTTAAAGAAAAAGTGTTTAGTACTAAAAATATTATTCAAATATGCAAACTCGTTCATTGACAAGAAAAAACTTTTTCTTTAAATGTTAATGTTATATGTTATAACGAGTGATTCTGTTTGCTATTGAGTTGTAAAAATTTACCATATTTTTTATATTTGAATTCTTAAAAATAAAAGTTACACTAAAGAAGGCTTTCAATAATTTTATTTAAAAAATATATATACAATCAACTAAACACATAACATTATGACTACTACACTTACTTCATAGTAATTCATTGGAAATAACCATAAAATCAAATTGTAAGTCTACAGTATATACGTACACGGATGGACTTTACAATGGGACAAATGGAACAAAAATTTAAATGCTCAAGAAAGTCGTGTATACAACTGCTCTTGCTTCTTAAAAAAAATATTCACATTGAGAAGTTTGTTTTGCTTTGTAGAGGGGCTCCAAAAACTACAAAAATTTGAAAAGGGATCAAGAAAGCTGCCTTTAGTTTTAATATTTTACCAAAATGTAAAATAAAAAAGTTTTTTAGATTTGAATAAGAATCCCATATCTAAAATGTAATATAAAATGAACTTAATATTTTTATTTAAGCATCATATTTTTTCGTGTTTTACACCTTTTTTATGTGATTTACCTGGTTTTACGTTTTTTATTTAAATATATTATATGTGTACGTAAAAATGTGTAAAACATTAATAAAAAATATGATACTAAATAAAATTTTTTGCTAATTTTATGTAAACATTCAGATAACGGATCCTCATTTAATTCTTTTTTTATTTAAAATTTTGCTGAATTATTAAAAATAAAGTTAGTTCTAACTAAAGAACATTATGTCCTTGTAACTTTTGTTTTGATTATTTGTGTTACATATCGCCACTGAACAACGCATTTTGGAAAAAATATTTATAAAACCAGATTAAACCGTTTGAAATACACAAATCTCTCAACAAATCGCACTTTCATCCGCACGTTTAAACCACGTTTAACCTAAATTCGTCACCAGATGACGTAGCAAAAGCACAGCGAAGCTCCGCCCACCTGCGCAAGATCATATCTTTTTATTTCTGTGTATCCTGTCAGATCTGAAACAATTCTTCTGTCCCTAAGAGATAGTATGTTAAATGTTTTCATAATAGGAAAATAATTATTATTTATATTTATATTTAATTTAAAAGATAGATATTTTAAAAATTTATGCTGGACGGATTCAAGTCTGCTAATGTATACTTCATATTGCGGGTTCCAAACAACAGACGCAAAGCACAATCTACTAAATATGTACGCATAAAAAGGCAAAGCATCACTTTTGGATTTCTAAAATCCACAGTGTTTCTCCTGATAAAACCTAGCATTTTGTTTGATTGATTGATAACATTTTCAATATGCGACTTAAACAACAATTTGGTGTCAAGAACTACTCCAAGATCTTTAATTTCAGAGACCCTTTTTAACTCTAAGTTATTTATATGATAATTAAATTGAAAACAATTTTTATTACGGGTATAATTAATAGCGACGCACTTGTCAAAGTTCAAGAATAGATCCTTTCTTCTACAATATGCAACTAGACGATCCAAGTCGCTTTGTATTTTTAGAGAATCATCTAAGCATTTTATTGGATAGTAAAACTTTAGATCGTCCGCATAAAGCAGAAACTTGCAGTTCTTAAAACACTCCTTTATATCATTCAGATAAATTATAAAAACAACGGACCCAAATGACTGCCTTGCGGTACTCCGGACGGAACAGTAAAAGGCTCTGATTGATGCCCATTCACCGAAACCACCTGCACCCTGTCCCGCAAGTAGGACCAAATCCATCGCAAAAGAAAACCGGATATACCGACCTCAGAGAGGCGGTCTATTAGTATACGATGATTAATTTTATCGAAGGCCTTACTGAAGTCGGTATATATGGCATCCACCTGAATTCGTCTATCCATAGTTTCCAGAAGATACTCGACAAATGTGACCAAATTAGTTTCAATTGATCTAAATAGGAAAAAACCGTGTTGTTCTGGTATAATAATATCTTTAACATTATTTAAAATTTTTATGTAAATGATCTTTTCAAATACTTTAGGAAAAATACATAGTTTACTTATTGGCCTATAGTTTTTTACGTTATGTTTATCTCCATTTTTAAATATCGGTATTATATGAGATATCTTCCATTTTGTCGGAAAAGTCCCCTGTTGTAAAGACAAATTAAAAATATATAAGAGAGGTTTAATTAGATTCTTACATGACTTTACAAATAACACCGGTATGCCATCGGGGCCTGTGGATTTATTAACATCAAGTGATGTTATGATGTTTTTAATATCTTCCTCACCTATTCTAAAGTTTTCGGATACGTCATTAAATAAAGGATCCTGAAAATGTGACTCTACATAAAAACTTTTAAAACATTCGGAAAATAATCGACAAACGTTTCTTCCCGATGTAGCGGTTTTGTTCTCGTGGAAAACCGAACTGGGAATAGCACTTGTAGTTTTCTTTTTATTTCTTATAAATTTCCAGAAATCTTTTACATTACTGGAAATGTCAGTCTCTATACTGTGTACATACTCATAATAATCTCTTTGCATCATTTGCTTGGAACGCCTCCGCAAGTTGGAAAAAATCAAGTAGTGATTCTGATCCCTATATATCCTAAATTTTTTATGAGCTTGATTTTTTTGTAAAATTGTCAAAATTGTTTCTTTTTTAAAATATACAGGAAAACCACCCTTAACCTTATATTTAGGTACATTTCTATCTATAATATTATTAAGCTTATTATAAAAAATATCCGTCACACAATCGACGTTTTTATTGTTAAAAAGCCCTAGCCAATCGGTATGCAAAATATCATTATCAATTTTTATAAAGTCGGCTTTTTTAAAATTATAAAAAGTGCTTTGCGTATGACGAAGACATTTAGATATATTTTTATTGACATTAAATTCTATGGCCGGGTGATACAAATCTTCCACTACGATGACATTTACAGAATGTGCAATAGACTCTATACAATTGTGATTACAGAAGACCAAATCCAACAATTTATTATTACTATTTAAAACATTATTAAACTGCATCAGACCAAGGGACAAAAAGTAATCGATCATTTCCGAACATTTGTTCGCGACATTTGTTGGTTCGTAAAAACGCTCATTATTTATTGGATGCCACTCTATTGTAGAAAAGTTAAAGTCTCCTACAATTAATGCGCAATTTTTCCCAAATAGGTTTTCGTTTTGTTGCAATTTAGTTAAAAAGGAATAATAGGCTATTAAGTCATTAGGCGGCAAGTAAACACAACAAATATAGTTCTTTTCTCCATTCTCACCCTCGATAGATATCCAAAGGTCCTCCGCATCTGACTGAAGGTCCTGATGATGACACGTTCTGAGATTTGACCTAACTGCACACATAACACCCCCGCCGTCGCACTTAGTTGAAATTGAGGAACTTCTATCGCGACGAAACACTACAAATTCATCCGTAAATAACTCAGCAGAATTAACACTGTCATTCAGCCAAGTCTCCGTAAAGCAAAGAACGTCATAGTCACACGATACAACATTATGGAAAAATTTAAGAGTCTTAGTACGCAGTCCTCTACAGTTTTGTAGATAAACCTTAAGTTTTAAAGCCATTTATAAATTGAAATGCTTATACTACCGTACTGAATCCGTTTAAAACTTCTACAGTTTACGAAGCATTTCCGAATTTTTTATGTTAAGAATAGGGGAGGTGTCGTTTCTTCGTATGAAAATGTTTCCGTTCCTGACCCACACAAACTTATATCCCTTTTTTCTTGCGGCTTCCCGCGTTTCTTTGTGAAGAATTTTATTGATTAGTGTAAGTAGGGAAAAATGACAGTGCACCGCACCCAGCACACAAGGTTAACGACCTAATTAACATAAATTAAACAGGTGTACATTAAGCGGACCCAGATAAATGGTTTCTTTTATGTCCTTGAGAAAAACCACAGGTGTTTTTTGATTGACTTTTTAAAAGTATGGGATATAATCTTAGAAAATGAAAACATCTTTTATCTTTTGTTTACACAATAGAGGGATTTTTAGGCGGGCCCAGATAAGTGGTTTCTTTTATGTCCTTGGGGTTTGCAGGTATCCTTTCAAGGTTATATTTTTATCATTAGAGGTGTGGATTATTTATGTGTTTTTAATACTAGCACCCAAAGAATTTAAATTTATTGCATCCTTTGTTTATTCACACAAGCCCTCATTCTAAAGTTTTTTGTGAGATTATGTCTTTGATAAAAAAATATATTTGTAGATTTAATTTGAAAGCCATGGGTAGTTTTTTTTTATTAGGGATTGTCCTAGACTATAAAAAGTGTGGGTTTTTTAAATGTGTTAGTATACATTAAATTTTAAGAAACAATTTATATGCAGAATGGGGTATATTTCTCCAGTTCTTTTTACCGCGTTTATGGGAAAAAACACAACCTTGATTTTACAAGGTAGGTGTACGGTAAGTATTTGACTTTGTCCTTGGACATGTATTTAAATTAGTGGAGTGGGGTGTAATCGATTATGATATAAGCAGGTTTTTATTCAATGGAAGAGCTAATCTACCAAGCATCTGTGTTGTTATATAAATTTGTTGTCTGTTACGTGATTTGTGCAAGTGTTGTTTCAAGGTATTATTTTTTTGATAAATAATAATATATTTTTAACTATGAACGTTACCAAAGAAGTTTTAGAAAATATCAATAATATGATTAATAACCAAGACGAAATTTTTAATCGTAAAAAATTATCTGATTTAAATGTTGGGGTTGTTTACATAATTAAAAAAATGGTTCCTATGAATACACAATTTGGTAAAACAGTTCTTGTTACGCTATTTGATCGACCTAATAGGGAAACATTTAAAGTATTTTTGCCGAGTCGTGTATCTGACAATATGTCCCATGATATTGTTTCAACAATAAATGCTTCGGATGGCAAATACACGTTAACCTATTTGGGGCAGAGTAACCGTATATTTCCTAATAACAGCCATAGTTCTAGAGCAGTATTAACTTTTGGTATTTTGGAATAATTTTTTCTATTTTTATTTTTAATGTATCATAGTTAAAAATTATTATTATATATCTGCTCATATCTTGCACATAGTAAAGTACAGTCATATTTTTCTTTGTAATTAAAGATGCTGGACGATATAATAACTGACGAATGTAGATACACCTATGTGTTTTGGTTGGGGTTCAAGTTAAGAGATATGGCCTACGATATCTTGGAGTTTGCAAATGAAATGGATGATGAAGTAGCCCATAATAAGTGTAGAAAATATATGGCAGATACTACGCTTTTGTTAGCAGGGGCACATACATGTGACAGGTTTTTATATGGTTCCATAAACCTCGAAGAATTTTGTATTGAAATGATTGACCAGGATTTAAAAGAGTATCTAATTAATATACCACATCTACCCGCTGAAATATTGACAAAGTATGAGCTGATACCAACAATATCGATCGACACAGTGGATGGGGCAAGCAGAGATGAACCTGTGCTCGAGGCAGCACCACTTCTTCCTAATTATAGCGATGATATTGACGAAGGAATTTGTGTTTAATGCAAACTGTTAAAAATCACTGTACCATATACATTTAATTTTGTAATAAAAATAATTTATAAATAAATGTCTGTAATACAATATTGTTGTTTTAATTTGCCTAGGTTTTATTAGTTACCCTTGTTTAGAATACAGTTAGGTTCATATAAATGAATAATTCCTATAAAATAATTGTTCGCACTGTATGAATCACTTTTTTCTTATATTAATTTTAGGAAAAAAAAGTTATTTGTTATAAAATGTTGAGCATGGTCTTAAACCCAAATGCAAATGCAATCATAAGATATTAATTTTCTGCAGTGGTATACGAGGTTTATGTCAAAAAATATAAATATTTTGCTTAAGATTAAAGTATCTTTATTTTTTACAACATTGAAAATTTTAATTAATATAAGATGTTTAGAATTAAAAATAGTATTTAAATATGCAAACTTCTTCATCTTTAAGAAAAAACTCTTTTTTATGTGTTATTGGTAAACATGGTATGTAAGAAAGCTTAGGAACTGTCAAAAGAGCGAAAAGTCACAGAAAAGCTCGTTATCGCAAAAAAGTTTGTGTTTAGTATAAACAAGTTTGCATAATTAAATGTTATTTTTAATTCTAAACATTTTTTAATATAAAATTTTCCAATATTTAGTTTAAAAAATTAATATTTGATGATTGCATTGCATGCGAAACTTTTTAAAAAACACCTTTTTCGTAAAACTATTTATATTTTTTTAAATTATTTTCCATATAGTGCGAACTTAAGTAGACACGCTGTATATGTAGGGTTGCCATAAATCGGAACTGTCGCCGTTATTAGGTCCTATGTCCCGACTTCCCGATTTCATAGCGAAAAGTCCCGATTTACGATATGAAAGAAGATATTTAATTTTGTATGAACCCCTTTATTATCTAATACCATTAAAAAACATCAACTATTTATACAAAACGTCAAAAATTATCAAAATATGTAAATACTTAGTTTAAGTTCTTTCACATAATGCCAATTCAAAGACTGTTTTTTATATGGCAGAATCTATTAAGGCAATTAATTTTGCATTGTCAGTATAACTTTAAAATGCTGCTAAAATTTATAAATATATTAAAACACAAAAAATATCGTGCTTCTTTCTTTCTTTCACCTCCTTATAAAATTTAACATACCAGAGATCAAGGCAACCCTATGTATATGGTATATAATAAGCAACTTCTCAAATTATGTTAAAACTAATCAAAATTATACTGGGTGTTTTATAAAGCCTGAAAGTTTCGTTTTTGCGAAACGGGACATTTTTACATAATTTTAATAACTCAAAAACCTTTTAAGCTAAAATTCTAAAATAATTATGGTGTATAGTTTATTGTTTGAGCTAGATCATATCCAAAATTCAAGTCGCTGAAGTAAATAGATTTAGAGATACGAAAAGGCATTTGAAGACTTTAAAAACGATATTTATGAAAAAATGCAATCTCTAGAAAAGCGATTAAATGATTTAATTGTTTCTACCAAAAAAAAACGAATGTAATTAGTTTATTTGTGTGATAATAAAAACAATTTTTTCTAATAATATGTGTGTTTTATTTCTTAAAAAGCCAATTTTTACAATAATATTAAAAACAATACAAATTATAATATAAATATAATTAGACAATATTTGTTGCATCTATCCAAGAGTTGTACTGATTTGGGAATCCCAACCATTTTACAAATAGCTGATTTTTTTGGTTTTTTACGTTGACGAATTACTTTTTCTACCAGATAAATATCTGGGTTGTTTGTCTTCTGTAGTTCCGCTTCGTAAAAATCATATCGACTACAAATCATTTTTTGACTCAATAAAAGACCGAGTATTGAGTGTTATTAATAATGCTTTGCAGATATACCAAAATGCAATCTCTAGAAAAGCGATTAAATGATTTAATTGTTTCTACCAAAAAATTTGTCAAAAATAAAGGAACTCCTGAGCAAAATTCATATTTTTGACATATATCTTATAAGATTAAAAAAATAAATTTGATTATTTCATATTGCGTTTTAGATAATGCAGAATCTTTTATAAAAACTAGCCGCCCCGTACCCACTTCGATGAGTGTTTATTATATTGTTCGATCATAATAAAGTATAGCCTATAGAACTCCTAAATAGTGTAGCTTGCTGATTGTGAAAGAATTTTCGTGATCGGTTCAGTATTTCCGAAGATAAGCCTCCTACAAACTAACAAACAAAGAAAGTTACATACTTTACCTCTTTATAATATTAGTATAGATAACTCTTTTTCTAAAACGTTTTTCATATGGTTCCAATGTTATCAGACACACTGCATAAAATTATTAGTTTAAAGTATATCCATAACCTATCTCAGAATATGTTTGACAACTTTACTCGTTAATGAAATTTTCTCGAAAAATTAAAACTTGTAACCTAGAACTGGTAAAATACAGTATATTTTTGTCCAAAACCGCTATATTTTTAATTTACTTATAAAGCAAAGCGTATAAGTGTCTGATCAGATTCGCTACTGTGCTAACAGTTTTTTTATTAAGTAAAAAATTGTTATATCTCTTTATTCTAGTAACAGCAATTCCTGACGACAACGAATATACCTATATGGTAAATAGTAGTAAAAATCAATAACCCTATCTTTTTATATATATTTTAATCATTTTATTTTGTTTATTTTTTAAACAGAATAACTAATAAAGTAGAATTCAGCTGAGAAGAAGCCAGTGTCGTCATAGAAATAAAGACGGCTATCAACTATTTCTTTCAAATTACAGCGTTTAAATAGTGTGCGAGCAACAAATAGGGTAATAATTTGAAAGTGAGTCTAAACTCATGACCACATGGCTTTTTCTCTGCTGAATCGCAAGCTAATACTTTGAACAAAAAAAATACACAACACATAATAATGTTTCATAAAAGTTTCAATCAGTTATTTAACAAATTTACAACTCAGATTTTTTATTTACTTATTTTACAATAATATTTATACATATAAGTTAAACACTACCCCAAAAAGGCTACCTTAATATGGTTCTATTTTACATTTTTTTTAAACCAAAGGGAACGGCTCTATATATTTTTTGTAATGTGTTCATAAACATATGTATACATACATGTATTTTATGTGCTTATTATATTTGAAGGTTCTATAAGCATTAGTTTTTGTAAATTATGAACAAAAACTTGATATTGGTACAATATTAAAAATGACATTGGTTGTTTTTCACAAAAAACCCTTTATTATGCTAAACGGAAGTACTTAGAATTAAGGGTTCAATTGTTTTTCGACTCAAAAAAACAAAAATTTTCATGAGTCCGCGAAGAAAAAAACAGATGTTTTAAATGCTAAAAAATATTGGAATAGAACAAAATTTATAAATTTATTTTTTATTGTAGGATGGGCTTTGGAAAAAATTCTTTATCTGGAAGTAAACATCAATAAGTTTTCGCCTATGGTCGGATCATCCTATGTCAAGTTGCCCAAATGTATTCAAAAGAAAAATACAGTAGTCAATGTGATATAAGATTATGTATATTTGCATTGTATAAGTTATGAATAAATGTTCCCAGTTAAGCCGATTTACTCAACTGTAGCACAGAATTGGTGTTCTTTAAAAACATTTGGATAGGTTAATTCAAAATATTTTATTTTTTACTTGCCTACAAAACATTACTTGTTTTATTTGGAAAAACTCTAATATATGAGACTACTTCCACCCCTCTAACTCTTAAAAAAATACCCCTAAAGAATAAAATATCATGAAATTTCGCCAAGTCCCAAATAACAAATTAAAATGCAAATATCAGAAAAACTATATGTTTTACGAAAAAACTAAGAAAAAAAGTGTGTAATTGTCACCCCTTTAACGATTTAGAAAAAAACTCTAAGATATGAGACCACTTTCAACCCTCTAGCTCTTCAAAAAAAATACCCCTTAAGAGTAAAAATCATGAAATTATTCTGAGTACAGATATCTAAGAAAAAAAAACAGAAAATTGCATATAACTCAAAAATTATGCGTTTTAGCAAAAAAATTGAACACGGCGGTTTAATTTTTCGAAAAATGAGAACTTTTCCCATCACTAAGAGTTGGTACTCTCCCCTTTAGTAAGGGTACCTGGCGTGTTTCTGTGCGGAAAAAAGTTGACCATCCCTTTATACCGAAGGAGCCACCAACAAAAAAAAAAAGACACAAAAGTTTACATTATTCGTATCTTAAAAAAGTATCTTGTTATGTAACTTTTCTCTAGCTGATCATCTACCTTGTAGTTAACTTGAAATGAAGTCAACTCAATGTAAAGCCTGTCTCAAAACTAACTGGAAATAAACTAAAGTTTATCTAAGTTGTATCTGATCATACACACAATATCAAGTCATATATTTTTTCCTAATCATATCTCAGCTGTAAGCAACAATATGAAATATTAGATTAAACTGCAAGTTAAATTACAAAATAAAATTATCAGTTACTAACTGGTCATGTAACTCATTCAAAATTAATCTATAAGTCATTTTTACTCACTACTCTAATTGCCAAGACATATTAAAATCACATTATATTACCATGTAATATAAGCTTTTAAAAGAAAATTAATTTTCATGTGTTCAATAATTTGTTACTAAAACTAGTTATGTATATTTAAAACTGTTACTATAAATAAAATATATCATCTCTTAAAAATACCCTATATATTATCAAATTTTGTCCAAGTCCAAAATAGTTAAAAAATGGCAAATATCTGAACAACTATGCGTTTTAGGAAAAAATGATATGAAATTCGGTACCTGTCACCGCCTTAATAATTTGAAAAAAAAGCTCTAACAGATGAGACCATTTTCAAAATTCTAGCTCTAAAAAAAAGTACAACTTAAGAATAAAATATCATGATATTTCGCCAAGTCCAAAATTACAAATAAAAATGCAAATATCAGAAAAACTATACGTTTTACGAAAAAATTAAGAAAAAATTGTGTCCTTGTCACCCCTTTAACGATTTGGCAAAAACTCTAAGATATAACACCACTTTCAACCCTCTAGCTTTTCAAAAAAATACCCTTTAGGAGTAAAAATCATGAAATTATGCTAAGTTCAGATATCTAAGAAAAAACAGAAAAATTGCATATAACTCAAAAACTACCCGTTTTAGCAAAAAAATAATCGAAAAAATCTCCCCAACCCCCAGTCGAATTATCGTATAACCTATCAGCTGACAAAATTTCGTACCTATATGTCCCCATTTTACTACCCTCATTGAGCCATCGAGTTAAAATATGTGAAATTTTTACAAGTCCAAACACCTACCCATAAACAAATTCAACTATTGCCTGAGGTTTAAAAATATTATAAATCTTCATAAATAATAATAATTAGTTAAATTAAATAAAAATACTCTTCAACCCTCTTGGCTTTTTGGTGAAAAAAGAGGAAGCATGTACGGTACTTGAAAAATGTAATTTAAACACTCTCCACTTTACCTCGTTCAAATGATGCAGGGGAGAGGATTATACCATTGAATCTTCTTGCCTATTCCTCTTTTTTCGAAAATCAACTTTACCATACTTTACAAAAAATTCTATAGTTGATCTACCCCTTAAGAATTAAATATCATGAAATTTCGCCAAGTCCAAAATAATTAAAAAATTGCAAATATCTTAAAAACCAGACGTTTTAGGAAAAAAATAAGGAGAAATTCGATCCCTGTCACTCCCTTAACGATTTGGAAAAAACTCTAATATATGAGACCACTTTCACCCCTCTAGCTCTTAAAAAAACCCTTAAGAGTAAAAAAAAATCATGAAATTTCGCCAAGTCCAAAACAACAAATTAAAATGCAAATATCAGAAAACCTATACGTTTTACGAAAAAAATAAGAAAAAATTGTGTCCTTGTCACCCCCTTAACGATTTGGCAAAAACTCTAAGATATAACACCACTTTCAACCCTCTAGCTTTTCAAAAAAAATACCCTTTAGGAGTAAAAATCATGAAATTATGCTAAGTTCAGATATCTAAGAAAAAACAGAAAAATTGCATATAACTCAAAAACTACCCGTTTTAAATAATATAAACATCTATGTGTCATTAAGAGGTCATAATTATGTTTTTATTTCCTTTAATATTTTTTAAATTTATTTATTATAAGGTGTAAAAAATATTAAACACTAAATAATTTCTTATAAATTTTATTTAAAAAATTGCATTTTCAATATATTATAAAAAATCACTAAGTTTAAAATTAACTAAATAATCTACTAGGTATAAAAATAATAGAACAAAATCTTAAATATACATGATTTACATAAATTAGAGACAAACTAGTTATGAGTCTTCCGGAAGATAAAGCTTGTTAAAATATGATAGCTGTTTCCGGGTTTGAGCAGCTTTTCTCTTTAGCTCCATAAGCTGCTGTTGTATGTTGTTTAGTTTTGTTTCACACTCGCGTACCTTTTTATCTTCTTTTTCTTTCTGCCTCAGCAAACTGTCCCGTTCAAAAATGGCTGCAGAAAATATGGAGCGACGTTGAGTGCAGTCAATTTCGTTAAGCCAATCTTTTTCTGCATCTTCCTTCTCCTCCATTGTTGAAGCAGCACTGTTTGTTCTTCTCGGACCCTTTAAAGCTGTTGCATTGGATGTTGTAGGTGTTTCTTCCAATTTAAAGACTTTCCTAGGCCTTTTACTATTTGTAGCAACAACAGGTTTTGAAGCCCTTTTTTTCTAACACTGGCGACAAAATTTGATTATTGCTGGTGGCCAAACTGCTACCAGCGGTAGCATAAAAGGTTTCAGCATTTTTTGTTTTAGCTCCTAGAGGGGCATTTAAAATGTTTTCAAGTGTTGAAGTGGCAGGTTGAACAACAACATTGCTAATTATGTTCACTTTAGATTTATATGGTTCTGTTGTTGCCCGCACTTCGGCATTACCACCAGTCTGAGCCTCATTAAGTGGAAATGCGTTGAAAATTTCCTCTATTGCATCATTTACTTGTTGGCTTGGCGGCACAGGGACGTCTATGGGGGCTGCATCTGTAGGAAACGGAATATTCATTAGGCTGGGAGACGGCACGTCAAAATACATATCACCAGGTCCCATATCTGGAGGTACTGGTACATTTAACAACGCTTCCTCAATATGGGCTTGTGTCTCTTGACCGAGACCCAAGGAAGAGAAAAAATCTTCGTGACTCATTTTTTAGTGGTTTTTACTTAAACTTTTTTCTAACACACACACACACAGGCTAACCCTTAAGGTTTGGTTTTAACTGAATATCTATTCTATAGTTAACTATTCTTTATATCCCCCACACCATTCACTGTTAACCTTGAATTATGCTTTCAGGGACACACCCTTTTTGATGCACCTGTGTCAAATCACATGTAACTTTCAGGGTCATAAAACCTCCCACTTATTTAACATAAAGATGCGTGTTTAGATACAATCATAAAACTAAAAAAGTACAACTTCTAGACAAGATTAAAAAACAATTATAAACTTGTACAGTGTGTTCAATCTAACTTGTCCACATTTTAAACAAGCTTTATATTCCGGAAGACTCATAACTAGTTTGTCTCTAATTTATGTAAATCATGTATATTTAAGATTTTGTTCTATTATTTTTATACCTAGTAGATTATTTAGTTAATTTTAAACTTAGTGATTTTTATAATATATTGAAAATGCATTTTTTAAATAAAATTTATAAGAAATTATTTAGTGTTTAATATTTTTACACCTTATAATAAATAAATTTAAAAAATATTAAAGGAAATAAAAACATAATTATGACCTCTTAATGACACATAGATGTTTATATTATTTAAAACGGGTAGTTTTTGAGTTATATGCAATTTTTCTGTTTTTTCTTAGATATCTGAACTTAGCATAATTTCATGATTTTTACTCCTAAAGGGTATTTTTTTGAAAAGCTAGAGGGTTGAAAGTGGTGTTATATCTTAGAGTTTTTGCCAAATCGTTAAGGGGTGACAAGGACACAATTTTTCTTATTTTTTTCGTAAAACGTATAGGTTTTCTGATATTTGCATTTTAATTTGTTGTTTTGGACTTGGCGAAATTTCATGATTTTTTTTACTCTTAAGGGTTTTTTTAAGAGCTAGAGGGGTGAAAGTGGTCTCATATATTAGAGTTTTTTCCAAATCGTTAAGGGAGTGACAGGGATCGAATTTCTCCTTATTTTTTTCCTAAAACGTCTGGTTTTTAAGATATTTGCAATTTTTTAATTATTTTGGACTTGGCGAAATTTCATGATATTTAATTCTTAAGGGGTAGATCAACTATAGAATTTTTTGTAAAGTATGGTAAAGTTGATTTTCGAAAAAGAGGAATAGGCAAGAAGATTCAATGGTATAATCCTCTCCCCCTGCATCATTTGAACGAGGTAAAGTGGAGAGTGTTTAAATTACACTTTTCAAGTACCGTACATGCTTCCTCTTTTTTTCACCAAAAAGCCAAGAGGGTTGAAGAGTATTTTTATTTAATTTAACTAATTATTATTATTTATGAAGATTTATAATATTTTTAAACCTCAGGCAATAGTTGAATTTGTTTATGGGTAGGTGTTTGGACTTGTAAAAATTTCACATATTTTAACTCGACGGCTCAATGAGGGTAGTAAAATGGGGACATATAGGTACGAAATTTTGTCAGCTGATAGGTTATACGATAATTCGACAGGGGATTGGGGAGATTTTTTCGATTATTTTTTTGCTAAAACGGGTAGTTTTTGAGTTATATGCAATTTTTCTGTTTTTTCTTAGATATCTGAACTTAGCATAATTTCCTATTTAAACGCTGTAATTTGAAAGAAATAGTTGATAGCCGTCTTTATTTCTATGACGACACTGGCTTCTTCTCAGCTGAATTCTACTTTATTAGTTATTCTGTTTAAAAATAGCTAAACAAAATAAAATGATTAAAATATATATAAAAAGATAGGGTTATTGATTTTTTACTACTATTTACCATATAGGTATATTCGTTGTCGTCAGGAATTGCTGTTACTAGAATAAAGAGATATAACAATTTTTTACTTAATAAAAAAAACTGTTAGCACAGTAGCGAATCTGATCAGACACTTATACGCTTTGCTTTATAAGTAAATTAAAAATATAGCGGTTTTGGACAAAAATATACTGTATTTTACCAGTTCTAGGTTACAAGTTTTAATTTTTCGAGAAAATTTCATTAACGAGTAAAGTTGTCAAACATATTCTGAGATAGGTTATGGATATACTTTAAACTAATAATTTTATGCAGTGTGTCTGATAACATTGGAACCATATGAAAAACGTTTTAGAAAAAGAGTTATCTATACTAATATTATAAAGAGGTAAAGTATGTAACTTTCTTTGTTTGTTAGTTTGTAGGAGGCTTATCTTCGGAAATACTGAACCGATCACGAAAATTCTTTCACAATCAGCAAGCTACACTATTTAGGAGTTCTATAGGCTATACTTTATTATGATCGAACAATATAATAAACACTCATCGAAGTGGGTACGGGGCGGCTAGTTTTTATAAAAGATTCTGCATTATCTAAAACGCAATATGAAATAATCAAATTTATTTTTTTAATCTTATAAGATATATGTCAAAAATATGAATTTTGCTCAGGAGTTCCTTTATTTTTGACAAATTTTTTTGGTAGAAACAATTAAATCATTTAATCGCTTTTCTAGAGATTGCATTTTGGTATATCTGCAAAGCATTATTAATAACACTCAATACTCGGTCTTTTATTGAGTCAAAAAATGATTTGTAGTCGATATGATTTTTACGAAGCGGAACTACAGAAGACAAACAACCCAGATATTTATCTGGTAGAAAAAGTAATTCGTCAACGTAAAAAAACCAAAAAAATCAGCTATTTGTAAAATGGTTGGGATTCCCAAATCAGTACAACTCTTGGATAGATGCAACAAATATTGTCTAATTATATTTATATTATAATTTGTATTGTTTTTAATATTATTGTAAAAATTGGCTTTTTAAGAAATAAAACACACATATTATTAGAAAAAATTGTTTTTATTATCACACAAATAAACTAATTACATTCGTTTTTTTTTGGTAGAAACAATTAAATCATTTAATCGCTTTTCTAGAGATTGCATTTTTTCATAAATATCGTTTTTAAAGTCTTCAAATGCCTTTTCGTATCTCTAAATCTATTTACTTCAGCGACTTGAATTTTGGATATGATCTAGCTCAAACAATAAACTATACACCATAATTATTTTAGAATTTTAGCTTAAAAGGTTTTTGAGTTATTAAAATTATGTAAAAAAATGTCCCGTTTCGCAAAAAACAAAACTTTCAGGCTTTATAAAACACCCAGTATAATTTTGATTAGTTTTAACATAATTTGAGAAGTTGCTTATTATATACCATATACATAGGGTTGCCTTGATCTCTGGTATGTTAAATTTTATAAGGAGGTGAAAGAAAGAAAGAAGCACGATATTTTTGTGTTTTAATATATTTATAAATTTTAGCAGCATTTTAAAGTTATACTGACAATGCAAAATTAATTGCCTTAATAGATTCTGCCATATAAAAAACAGTCTTTGAATTGGCATTATGTGAAAGAACTTAAACTAAGTATTTACATATTTTGATAATTTTTGACGTTTTGTATAAATAGTCGATGTTTTTTAATGGTATTAGATAATAAAGGGGTTCATACAAAATTAAATATCTTCTTTCATATCGTAAATCGGGACTTTTCGCTATGAAATCGGGAAGTCGGGACATAGGACCTAATAACGGCGACAGTTCCGATTTATGGCAACCCTACATATACAGCGTGTCTACTTAAGTTCGCACTATATGGAAAATAATTTAAAAAAATATAAATAGTTTTACGAAAAAGGTGTTTTTTAAAAAGTTTCGCATGCAATGCAATCATCAAATATTAATTTTTTAAACTAAATATTGGAAAATTTTATATTAAAAAATGTTTAGAATTAAAAATAACATTTAATTATGCAAACTTGTTTATACTAAACACAAACTTTTTTGCGATAACGAGCTTTTCTGTGACTTTTCGCTCTTTTGACAGTTCCTAAGCTTTCTTACATACCATGTTTACCAATAACACATAAAAAAGAGTTTTTTCTTAAAGATGAAGAAGTTTGCATATTTAAATACTATTTTTAATTCTAAACATCTTATATTAATTAAAATTTTCAATGTTGTAAAAAATAAAGATACTTTAATCTTAAGCAAAATATTTATATTTTTTGACATAAACCTCGTATACCACTGCAGAAAATTAATATCTTATGATTGCATTTGCATTTGGGTTTAAGACCATGCTCAACATTTTATAACAAATAACTTTTTTTCCTAAAATTAATATAAGAAAAAAGTGATTCATACAGTGCGAACAATTATTTTATAGGAATTATTCATTTATATGAACCTAACTGTATTCTAAACAAGGGTAACTAATAAAACCTAGGCAAATTAAAACAACAATATTGTATTACAGACATTTATTTATAAATTATTTTTATTACAAAATTAAATGTATATGGTACAGTGATTTTTAACAGTTTGCATTAAACACAAATTCCTTCGTCAATATCATCGCTATAATTAGGAAGAAGTGGTGCTGCCTCGAGCACAGGTTCATCTCTGCTTGCCCCATCCACTGTGTCGATCGATATTGTTGGTATCAGCTCATACTTTGTCAATATTTCAGCGGGTAGATGTGGTATATTAATTAGATACTCTTTTAAATCCTGGTCAATCATTTCAATACAAAATTCTTCGAGGTTTATGGAACCATATAAAAACCTGTCACATGTATGTGCCCCTGCTAACAAAAGCGTAGTATCTGCCATATATTTTCTACACTTATTATGGGCTACTTCATCATCCATTTCATTTGCAAACTCCAAGATATCGTAGGCCATATCTCTTAACTTGAACCCCAACCAAAACACATAGGTGTATCTACATTCGTCAGTTATTATATCGTCCAGCATCTTTAATTACAAAGAAAAATATGACTGTACTTTACTATGTGCAAGATATGAGCAGATATATAATAATAATTTTTAACTATGATACATTAAAAATAAAAATAGAAAAAATTATTCCAAAATACCAAAAGTTAATACTGCTCTAGAACTATGGCTGTTATTAGGAAATATACGGTTACTCTGCCCCAAATAGGTTAACGTGTATTTGCCATCCGAAGCATTTATTGTTGAAACAATATCATGGGACATATTGTCAGATACACGACTCGGCAAAAATACTTTAAATGTTTCCCTATTAAGTCGATCAAATAGCGTAACAAGAACTGTTTTACCAAATTGTGTATTCATAGGAACCATTTTTTTAATTATGTAAACAACCCCAACATTTAAATCAGATAATTTTTTACGATTAAAAATTTCGTCTTGGTTATTAATCATATTATTGATATTTTCTAAAACTTCTTTGGTAACGTTCATAGTTAAAAATATATTATTATTTATCAAAAAAATAATACCTTGAAACAACACTTGCACAAATCACGTAACAGACAACAAATTTATATAACAACACAGATGCTTGGTAGATTAGGTCTTCCATTGAATAAAAACCTGCTTATATCATAATCGATTACACCCCACTCCACTAATTTAAATACATGTCCAAGGACAAAGTCAAATACTTACCGTACACCTACCTTGTAAAATCAAGGTTGTGTTTTTTCCCATAAACGCGGTAAAAAGAACTGGAGAAATATACCCCATTCTGCATATAAATTGTTTCTTAAAATTTAATGTATACTAACACATTTAAAAAACCCACACTTTTTATAGTCTAGGACAATCCCTAATAAAAAAAAACTACCCATGGCTTTCAAATTAAATCTACAAATATATTTTTTTATCAAAGACATAATCTCACAAAAAACTTTAGAATGAGGGCTTGTGTGAATAAACAAAGGATGCAATAAATTTAAATTCTTTGGGTGCTAGTATTAAAAACACATAAATAATCCACACCTCTAATGATAAAAATATAACCTTGAAAGGATACCTGCAAACCCCAAGGACATAAAAGAAACCACTTATCTGGGCCCGCCTAAAAATCCCTCTATTGTGTAAACAAAAGATAAAAGATGTTTTCATTTTCTAAGATTATATCCCATACTTTTAAAAAGTCAATCAAAAAACACCTGTGGTTTTTCTCAAGGACATAAAAGAAACCATTTATCTGGGTCCGCTTAATGTACACCTGTTTAATTTATGTTAATTAGGTCGTTAACCTTGTGTGCTGGGTGCGGTGCACTGTCATTTCTTCCCTACTAGTGTAAGATGTTCGTTAATAAATATTCTTTCGAGACTCCATTTACTGAAAATCCCGCTTGGGCATTTTCATTTTCAGACTTCTTTTGTCTTACAGCAGAGATAATGTTATCGCGGACCGTGCGGTTAGTACAACCGACAATAATATTTTTGCTTTTATCCTTTGGGGAGTACTTCGGATTGCTGGGAACCCGATGAATGAATTCAATATCTTGTTTTTCCATTTTTACACCTAACTCAGAGCTAATTTTTTGCATAATCTCGGCTAAGTTTTCACCATTTTTTCGGGAACTCCCTGTATTTCAAGATTCCTGAGACGAGCATTTTGATCTAGGTCGTTAATTTTTGCATTTAGAGTTCCAACATCGGACTTTAAATGAGCTTGCTCAATAGCCACTTTTTCAACCTTTTTGATGCAATCATTAATCTTGCTGAGGTTGGCTTCAAAATCAGTAATCTTATTACTACAAAAGGAGACCGAATCCTTTAGAGCTCCTAATTCAGTCCTCATAATCTTCATGTCCTCGCGCATCGCCTGTAAAATAACCAACATGTCGCCTGGTGGCGAAATAAGTCCGGCTTGCGGCACGGTACCAGCACCCGGCGATGCGATTCCCAAGGATGCTCTCGAAAAATTCGAGGCGGACGACCGTCGAGACTCGCTCTCCGCGCGCCGACATTGCACGCATCTCCACGAAGCCCCATCGAATCTCAATGCATCTAACTGGGCGTTCGATAGATTTAAGCATTGCCCATGATAAAATTTTTCACAAAAACCACTACACTGAATACCGAGTTTTTTTCTGTTTACTCGGTCGTTGCAAATACCACAGATATTGTTATTCATTGTTTTCAAATTTAACGTTATTTAGTGTGAATATGATAACGTCAAAAAACAATTTATTATTAAAAATCACTTTCACTACCGTACTTCGTAAAATATTTTTAAAAGAATCAAAATAAACCCACTGAAAACACGATTTTAATCGGAGCAGCAATCTACACGTCTAACGCTGTCGATCGCAACATGTATATTGCGAATAAATAATGTAATTAGTCATTGAAAAACTCTTTTTGGGTAAAACATAAAGGTTTGTATGCACCACGGGCTTTACTGGAGTATAATGCCCATCAGGTCGAAATCTAGCCCTCGAGCTATTTCTGACCTTCAGGGCATTATAGTCCTAGTAACGCCCTTGATACATAAAATAGCTATTTTATATTGTTTATATTTAGAAATCAGTTCTTGATTATTTTTATTATTTTTTGTTTCTTTATATAACTGATTTTTAGTGTTAATTGAATTTAATAATCCATTTGTTATCCATTCTTTTCTTTTTATTTTTTTTTATAAACGGTAAATTGACATTTTTTTATATTCTCTTGTATATAATAATAATTATAAAATTTGCTTTTTCATCAGAAGTTATTAAACTATAAAAAAATCCATTTAATATTACTAAAATACGTTTTTAGTTTGTTAAAATCAATATACGTTTTGCATTTTAGTAAATTTTGAAAATTAGATGTAAAATTGATTACAGTAATAAAAAATAGGGTATTCCATTTAAAATTTCCCAACCTACAGAGAAACCTATAAACTTGGCAACCTTGCAAATATAATGTTTTAATTCTTTATTAGTGTATTCCTTTTACCTTGTAGAACCGTTCTCCGAACTGTCAATAGTGTCAAGAACGGTTCTACAACATGAAAAAAATGTCAAAAAATTGTAAAAGGAACACTTATTGTGTCGTTCTGGGCGGTAAGAATAAAAGGAATACAGCATATGTTTAGTTGCTCCTTAGCACAAATTTGGGTTCATTTATATTTGACGGTTGCTGAGATAATCCACCGTTCCGGTTTTACCTACTAACCCTAAAGTTTCGAATGCATTTAAGGTTTTAAAACGCCAAAAATATGAGCTATGGATTTTGTATACTAAGGCCAAATATCTTTTATAATACTGCATATACTGGGTAAGTAAAAAGTACTGCAACTATTAAATATCTTTAAAACCGCTAAAGCAACATTTGTCTGAAAGGTATCGAGCAAAAAGAATTTATTAGTAATATCGGCACCGTTGCCGATTTTCCTGTTTTGTGCTACACATAAAATATTTGTTTACAAATTTCGGCATTTAAATGTTTTTGGGCAAATAGAATTAAACAAATACATACTGTTATTGTTGCCAAATTTTTCAGTTTTGCGCTATATGTAATATTTTTGGTATTTTTAATAAAACGCCTTTTTATTTTAATTGCAATAAAAGGAGCGTGCCAACTTTACTAAGATTCCAAATTTTCAGAAATTTAATCTTCACCATTTACCGAGATATTACAACACCGCAATTTTAATCAAATTTGGCAACAATGTATATCAGCATTGTTGCCAAATTTGATCTGATCAATTTGACATGCCGAGAAATCCCCAAATACCAAATTTTGTAAACACAGCTTTAGCGGTTTTAAAGATATTTGGGCGCGAAATTACTTTTTGCCGACAGTTTAGCCCTTATAACACAAGTTGGTTTTATAAACGTTTATAAAACATTTAAGTAAATTTTGTGTAACGTACGATAAACGTTCTCAAGCGTTCGTGAATGTTTTTAAACGTTTTTTTATAGTTTTGTATCAGCAAAAACAACGTTTTGAAAACGTTTTCTGTACGTTTACTAAACGTTTTTAATAGTACCTGAAGCGTTCTGCTAGAACAGTTGTAGAAACACGCTTTTAAAGTTTTTTGGGACGTCTAAAAAACGTTGTCATAGTTTTGCTAAATTTGGTAATTGTTTACAAACCGGACGCATCTCCGATTTTAATGACATTTGGTATAAGGGTTTTTGGGGCGCTGATTACGAATTGAAAGGATTTTTTCGGACACGTTTCGTTTTCGTGATATTCATTATCAGACTTGATAACCAGAACTAACCTAAATTCACTATTATTGCCCTTCTTTTTGCAAACAATTCTTAATTTAAAGCTAAATTGGTACCTACTTTGACTTCTGCCTCTTAAACCCCCATTTGTCTATTTATTTTACCCGTTATTTTCCATAAATTGCAGAGCTTCACTTACGCCTTGGCGCCCGCAAGGCTACTGCAATTGAAAGTGAGACTTTGCAATTTTATGGAAAAATGGGTAAAGTAAATAGAAAAATGGGGTTTTAAGAGGTGGAAGTCAAATATTGAGTACCAATTTAGCTTCAAATCAAAAATCGTTTACAAAAGGAGGGAAAAATAGTGAATTTAGGTTAGTTCTGGTAATCAAATCTGATGATGAATATCTCGAGAACAAAACGTGTCCAAAAAAATGCTTTCAGATTAGTAATTAGCGCCCCAAAAACCCCGTATACCAAATATCATTAAAATCGGCGATGCGTCCGCTTTGTAAACAATTATGTTTTGGGTGAATGTTTTTGAAATGTGAATAGAAAACAATTTTTATTTCAGATTAAGCAGAAATATCCTTATTTATTAAATTATATTTAAAAACACACACATTTAACCTATATATGTACCCAAGCAGCAAGCTGACGTCATTATGACGTCATTTTTAAGTAATTTTTGGTCATAGGACGTCATTTTAACGTCATTTTGATGACGTGTTTTTGGCGTCGTTGAAGTGACGTCTTTTTGACGTTATTTTTTCGTTATACTAGCTTATAAAAATTTAATAACATCATCATGTTTAGAAAACCTGCCAGAACATTTTGTGACATAATATGATTCGTGTCAAAATCCAACGGAAATATCATATGACCGAAAAATAAGACTTATAATTTTACAAAGTTGAAATAGGAAAAAACTTTACCGATAGATGCCGTAATGGACAATAAACTACTACGTTTATTCAACATCTTCGCATTTTATTGCCTACACCGTACCGATGAGACCGAGATAGTTCGATACCGGTCTGCGGTTGGTGAGCTCAATTACCTTTGAAAAAATATCTTCGGCTAATGTAAAAATCTGCATCTTCAGGTTGGACAGTGTCCCGAGAGATGCGACCTTGCAGTGCAGGAAAATTGCAAGCAGTAAGGAGTTTTTTCCTATTTCAATTTTCAAATAAAATATCGCATTTTAGCTTTAAAAAAAAGTATATGCGTCAATTTTTTGTCATCTTAAAGACGTCATTATGACGTCATTAACGGGACGTCTTTTGTTTTAACGTCATTTTGTCGTCATCTTATGACGTCTTTGCTGACCAAATGTGACCAAAAATGACTAAAAAGAGACGTCAATAAGACGTCAGCTTGCTGCTTGGGTATATTATACAGTTATGGTTAAAGAAATAAAAGTATATTTTCACTTAAGAGTACAGAAGTAACAAGCACTTCACCAGCACTCGCACAATTATTAATTAGTAGGGTTTGATATTATTGCTGAAACAAGAGGAAAAAACAGCACATCACAAAATACTGATGGAAAGCAGCACATCAAGGAATACTTATCGTATAAAATTCATTAAAATGCATTTTGGCAAGTTGTAAAATTGCCACACCAAAAATTATAAAATGTCATTTATGTTATTCACTAATCACAAAAGATTTGAGGGTCAGTTCCTAACCAAAAGGATTCCCTTGGTACGTTCCTAACTAATATTGCTCCGCGATTTGTTTTCCAAAGAGCAAACTTAGAGTTCGGCAATAAAAAGTTATACTTATCCTTAAAAGTACAATCAAAGAATTTTTAATGAGTAAAAATAATTATTTAAGACTTTTTTTTATTCATTTTATTTCATTATTAATTTAAGTTGAGAATACGATCCATATAAACGTTTTATGTAGGTTCTAAAGAAACGTTTTGTAAACGTTTTTTTTTGTCTTGAACGTTCGGACCTAAAGTGTACCTAAAACGTACGTGTCTAAACATTGTGTTATTAGGGAGTGTATCATATCTCGGCAAGTAATAGAGACATAATTTTGAAAACTAACTAAATTTGACCCGCCCAATTTAATGCAATAAAAATAGTTAGGGCATTCAATAAAAAAAATGGAAAAAATACGTTAGCACAAAACGGTGCCGATATCACTATTAAAATTCACATGTTTAAAAGTCCTTAGATACCAAATTTGGTAAATGTGGCTTTACCGGTTTTAAAGATACTTAAAATTTCAGCACTTCTTTTACTTACCTAGTATGTAGATCTGGAGTACAATGAGGACATGTGCAATTACAGGCCGCGTGGTTAAAGGGCCCTGGCACAGACACAGAATGTCAGATAGTACGTTTAGCTCAACTGCTTTTATAGTGATATTTTTATAGGTAAATTAGTCATAAAACTTGTGTAGAAAATATAACAATGTTTCTTATTTTTTTAAAAACGACGATTTTTATTAAATCCTAATTTTCATTTTATTCCAACTATCCTGAATATAATATAGGTCAGTAGTTACCTTAATCACATAATTACATAAAAAAACATTTCAACATATTTCTAATGTTTTAGCCGTTACCATAGATCAAAATAAATAGTTCGTTTTAAATAACATTCATTTTAATTTGGACATCCTGTAGAACTATTCTAAAATCCCAAACTATCAAAACTTATGAAAAGGGCAAAAGTGCAATAAAAAGATACCTTAAACGTTTTTGGCATGTATTTTATGGTTTAAACCACCTTCAATTGGCTTGTATTGGCACAGTTTTTCCAAGGTATATTTGGACCATCCTGTAGATACTTTGCGAATCAGCAAACTTTAAAACCTTAATTTCCATCCTTTATACAGTGAGTCCCAGGATAAGTGTTTCTAGAGGACAAAACAGATCAAAAATTTTTGAATTTTAAAACGGAATTTTGAAAAAACTGTTCGCATAGTCCAAAACTAAAAATTTTACAAAATTTTACTCCGATTAGTATTATACAGGCCGAGTTATAACTTAATATATAAAAAATGCCTAGGAGTTAACTACTTTTTTTAATTAAATAGAACACAATTTTATAAATGTTGCAGAGAATTGAATTTTATGTCAAAATTTGAGGTTATAGCCTAAAATAAAAAAAAATATATATTTTATTGTCAATTTTTTAACTTAAATAATGGGCAAAAAACAAAATTTAAAGCAACCTTTAATAATTTTAAATATATGCATATATTTTTTAAATTCGCTACCTAAAGCAAGTATTTTAAAAAGTGTTAATGCGTAGTGAAAAAAATTGACAAAAAGATATATTTTTTTAAAATTATTTTTTAACTTTTATTTTTGACCTTAAATTTTCTCCTGTAATTATGAAATTTTTGTCATAATTTTAAAAATTAATATACTTTACTTTTGGTCATTTTTAATATTTTTAGTTATAACTCGCCTATATTAAGAATCGGGGTAAAATTTTGTATTTTTTAGTTTTGGACCATGCGACTAGCTTTCCAAAAGGAAGTTTTAAAAAATCCAAAAGTTTTGGTCCATGTGTCCTCTTGTAACACCTATCCTGAGACATACTGTATATGTTTTAAAAAAAGTATTTAAAGTAAAGTAATATTATGTGGGTTTTAATGTCCTCCAGTGATGTCATTCTGGGCAGCCCAAAATTCAAAATATCACCGGTGACCCTCCAGAATTTTTATGGAAATAGTACCAGTCAATATAGTCCGCCCGTCCCTTCTAAAATCTGATCCGTTCGGTATATTCCGATGATATTTTTAATGATAGTATATGAACAAGGTCTGCATTTTTTTTAATATCAACGACAACTTTAAACGTCAATGTAACAGCTAGGCGCCATATTGAAAAAAAATAAATAGAAAAAGGGGGTCTTGTAGCACATCATTTTCAAGCTCCCGATGAATACTTTATTCGCTCCGAGTGAAGCCATGGTAGGGAAAATTAAATCCATTGGTGCGCTCGCAGTAGTTCCTTTAGGGACATTTATTTTGTTTTGATTTTAATAAATTTAAACAAAATAAGACACCAGTTATTGTGTTGCAAATTATAAAAATACCAGCAAAAAACGTAAGTGCAAATTTTATAGTTTTCCGAATTTTGTACTATTACTTATAAATTTACATGTTTTTGCCATTACTGATATACGGTCCGGTCTTAACGGTCCGAAGTAGTTCATGTTTTGTTTGGCGCTGAATTCACACTCATTGCGAATAACCTTAGAATATAAAGACAACACCTTTACCTACTACCTATTACTGTAATTATTTTGTACGTGCTACAACCAAATGGTATTTTAATATTACCTGAATACCATATTTAGATGGCCCTATTTCCGAGACTAATAAAGTTAGATGTAAATTTAATATTGTATTTTCTTTGGGCACTTTCAAGATTTTTTTGGTGTTATTGGTAATAATATAGAGAGTGCGACGAAAAGTATTTTAAAGTTTAAAAATATATTTAAGGATCTTTAAGAATATTTATAAGTCCGTTTCCAAACTGTGAAAACTAATGAAACATCACCTAGTATAATAATGGACTACAGGGTGAACCACACAAAATTTATGCTACTTCCATAGTTTAGCATTGGTTTACCTGCAAAATGTCTTTCTTTTTGTCGCGTTCAGGTAGAGCCACTCAGTTTTTGGGTCGTTTTACACCTATACCTTTGTTGTTTCCTATTAAACACTGAAAAAGGTACGCCAGAGGCGTGGAGTTGGGGTACATGTTAATGAATATACATTTTTAGGAATTTTAATTTGAGCTAAAAAATGTATTACTTTTGTACTTCGCATCAAGGTATTTATATCACCTGCTACATCGGGGCACTGGCCAGCAAACAATTTCGTCGCTTTCCTTTAACATAGCTTTTCGGTTAGACTTTTTCCAGGCAAAATCCATACTTTTTAAAATTTTCCATAAAAGTTTTTACTTATGATCGGAATACTGACATCTGGCCTAGCTCCTTCAAACTTTATCGAGGGTGGGCATCCCTTTTTAAAATAAAAGAGTGAACCAGTCCCTGAGCTACTAATGAAATGGTCTTTTTAATAGTAGGAGAGCTAGTAAACCCTTCGAGTAACGTTAGACCTGTAAGGTTAGAAATTTTTATAGTGATGTCATAGCATGCTAAGTATGACAATCATCACCTGCACATCATCACCCTGTATATTTTTGAAAGTAAAAAAAAATAAAAAGAAACTTGGCGCTGTAAGCTTGAAATTCTTTTAGGATGTAGCTCATCATAGTAAGGTTTCAAAGCAAATTGACATATTTGGTATCATCATCAAGGACTTTTGCTGGTGTTCCTGAAATTTCTTTGGAAGGATTTATTTATATGTATATATATATATATATATATATATATATATATATATATATATATATATATATATATATATATATATATAAATATATGCGGCGCCTGGCGCCAAACATACTATCCGCATTATCGGAAAGAATTTGTCGACGCCGTCCTGGTTTTCCGTTCGAAGTACGGTAGCTACTTATTTTTTTTCCATATCTTCTGTAGAAGTTTTACGAGAAATTGTCGTTATGTTTTTTATTTCCCAAAAAATTGTGACTAAAACATACCCTAAATAACCCCTATTTTATTTTTACTAAATTCTAATAGTCTAAGAGCTAGTGGACGGCAGACCACAGATATTTTAGAAAAGTCCAAAATTTCCTCAATGAATCTGTTGAAGCTACCACATAAGGGTGGGGTTAGCTAAGCCCAGTTGCGGTGGCCTCAGCTACAATCAGCTGCAATAAGGTCATAAACTGAACTACTATTTTGAAAATTACTTTCAGAAAAATTCAGATAATTTTAAAACATTTGAGGGCATTAGAAGACATTTTTTGGCATACAAGAAAAAAAACTTACCAATGTCGTCCATAAGGGTTTTAAGGTAAAAATAAAAAAAAATGGTACGCTACTGCATTTTGTTATAATAAAAACATTTTTTTAAATTTCCATTTAGTTTGGAATAAATTTGCTCCTTTGACTTTTTTTTATTTAATGTACGCTTTTCCCGTTAATAAATAAAAACCATTTCTCGGCATGGTCATTTTGTATCGCTAATTAGTCGAGACAATGAAGCATATAAGTTCGAATTTTTTAAGTCAGGACGAATCAGAATGCGATTTTTTTGCATTTGCTTCTAAAAATCATTTGTAATTTTGCTACCTAATTTTTACTTTATACAAACGAGAAAATGCATTGATTTAACCAAAAATACATAAAAAAAGCATTTTTTGAGACGCTCCTTTGAAAATTTTAATAACTTTTTAAATAAGAATCAGAACTGGCCCAAGTCGGGTAACCAAAGGTTTTTGAGGTCGCTGATCACGATTATGATGTTTAAAGTGACTCCCTGAACACCTGGATCTCAAGAACGACGGCGATCATCATCTCCGTGGGACTTTTCCAAAATTGATGCGAGTAAGGAGAGAAACTCGGCGCTCAGTGGTACTTTGGGTCGCTGAATTCAAATATTGCATCTGCGAACACCCTACAGATAACTGGTAACTAACCTGGACACGGACATAATCTTCAAGAATTTTCCTCACAAGACTGGCAAAAACAACCCGAAAATCATTGTTGGGCATTTTGTGGGCCGATGATTCGAAATTTTACGTCAAATACGATCCCCGGGCACCTGGTGCACCGGGTCCTGACCCCGAACATCGGCATCGTCTCAAAAAGATGAACCCAAAATGGTTATGGAGGTTTTTGGGACGCTAAATTAAAATTTTACAGGGTGGTCACCTCTCCCGGTTGCGGCACTCGCACTCGTTCTCTCGGCCCCCGGACAAGCAGTAATTTCTCCCGGTTAAACAGTGCTGAAATAAAAAGCCAAAATGTCTGATAAAAAAACAAATGGTATTTTTAAACTGAGCGACATGCTGAAAACGGCTAAAATATTATGTGTTACGGTTAATATCTTAAAAGGATTTTCAATTTAACATCACATCTTTGGAGGAAAAAATAGAACCGAATGAGGATAGAAATATTAAAAGCAGAACTAAGTGGTATATTAAATTTTAAAGTGTCTTGCAAGCAGCTAGCGAAATTTTTGAAAAAAGAAGAATATAAACCACTTTTGGAAGCTTATAAAAGTAATATTAATTAAATTAAACATTTGGTGATATAATGCACCGGCGTGGGTTAACCCGGGAGATTATTCCCCCTCCCTCCGGAGAAATAGGGTTAGTAGAGATGAAATAATTCGAAACACATTTTTTTAAGTATATGCACAATATGGACAAAAAAACTCTTTTTGTGCCTATCTAGTTATTTTTGGGGTAAGTTTTAAAATTTTGTCACTTAAATATTCAACTTTTATTGCGCACCCCTCCCCTCCCACTCCCGATCTCTCGCCCCCTCCCCGAGCCTTGAACTTTTCTCGTTCTCTAATATCCCTTTTCCACAATTTTTTTTAACTGGCTTTCGGTCATTGACAATAAAAAGGTGGCAACCCTACACGTCAAAAACGATTCACCGGGCACTTGGTGCACCGCATCCTGAGCTAGAACGTCGTCTCCAAGGTTTTCCTAGTCACACTCGAAAAAACGAACCCAATATCGTTATGGGGGGTTAAGATTGTGTTTGTAAAAGCCTCGGAGACGACGTTTAGGGCAAGGTTGTCATGCGCCAGGTTTAAAATTTTGCTTCCGGTTTGTATAAAGTAAAAATTACGTAGGAATTTTACAAATAGTTTTAGAAGCAAATGCAAAAACGCATTCCGATTCGTCCTATAGTCTTGTCCTAAAAAAACCCGAACTTTTATGCTTCATTGTCTCAACTAATTAGCGATACAATGACCATGCCGAGAAATGGTTTCTATTTATTTACTCGATAACCGTACATCAAATAAAAAATGTCGAAAGCAAATTTGTTTCAAACTAAATGGGAATTTTAAAAAATATCACTATTTTAGAAATATGCACTGGTGTACCATTTTTTTCTTTAAAAATATTTACCTTAAACCCCTTATGGACGACACTGATGACAATTATTTGTTTTAACTTGTATGCCAAAAAATATCTTCTAATACACAGGAGGCGTCCCCCAAATATTTAAAAATTACCGGAATTTTTATAATAGTTATTCCTAAAATTCTTGTTCAGTTTATAACAATCGCAGCTGATACCTGTACCTGAGGCCACCGCGACTGCACTTAGGTAACCCCACCATCATGTTTAGTAGGTCCAACAGATTCACTGAGAAAATTTTGGAATAGGTGTGGTCTGCGGTCCACTGGCTCTTAGACTATAAGGATTATTAATAACATATGTATTTAATAATACAGAATGTACCAAAAAATTGTTATAATTTTTCAAGATTTAAAATTTAAAAAAATCCCATGGCTTTATTTATAAATTTAGATAAAAAATAGTGATATGTTAGTACGGTCATGTAGAGAAAAAAAGATAATAAAAATTAGAATAAATAAAATATGGGTGCGGATCGATTCCTATTCGGATCTTAGACTATTTCATCGTCTTCTATTTCATCCCTATTGTAAATTTCATTGCTTTTACCAAGTGGTTTTTGTTAAGATGGAATGCTGGGATATTTTATCTTATTGTTATTTCTTGTCATAAATCCTTTTGCTATAGTCATAAAAAATAGCACTCAATTCGTGGTTTTGAGCTTTACTCCAGATCATCATAAAAGTTCTAGATCAACTATAACAACACAGTTTTGAAAGTCATTTCTATCTTTTTATATCCACAAAATTCAAAGTAAAGCTGGATTTATAGATTGACATTTCTGTTTCCGTTTGCCATTTGACATTTTCAGTTGAAAGATAAAACAACAACTTTGCATTTGTTAATTTATAGTTACCGTTTTCATATACCATATCAGGAACCGAAATGTCAAACGGCGATCGGTAACGGAAACGTCAATATATAAATTCAGCTTAAGACTGATACATATTAGTGTAAATAAACCACAGACGGCACCATTTCCCATTTTTCTATAATTTAAACTGTTTTTGAAGTATGCTACGATCTGAATAGAATGAAGTAGGATAAATGGACAACGGGACAGAAAAAGTACAAAATTTTGAGTAATTCTAAAAGATGAATATAAAAAATATGTACCCACGTGAGGCAAAAAATAAAGGCATATGTACAATTAGCATGAGTTAACTAATGGCAACCAGGAATTATCTTTTTAAAAAATACTTTTATTAAATTAAAATTACAAAAATTATACTTGTTACTAATACATATGTTAAAGGCTAAAAATCTAAACTCTGACTAACTCTAATACAAGGGTTCGATGGCGACGTGACGACTAGGAACTGATGATAAAGCATATTACAATAACAGGAATTAGAATAGAAAAATAATGTCGTCAGCATGTTATGTGGACAGGGTGTGACATAACTCCTCCCTCCTGAGATTCAACTCCACGGTCATCGGGGTAGTTGAACATCTTGAAGTTCAAACTCTTGTTCTTCTGCGTTGGCATTGACTTTTGGTTTATGAAAGTTTCTTTTCTTCAGTTTTTGTAAACATATTGGGCTGCGCAAAGGATAATTATTGCATAAATTACAATGGTCCAAGTGCTGGGGTAAATTGATAAATTTTTGTAGAATAGCTGGGGTTGGTTTTCTTTAATTTGGTTTTTTAGTTCGTGTAGTCCATCTAGTTTAACTTCTTGTAAAACGGCACTGATATTTAGGCTTGGTAATATTTCGATGGTATTGTCCAAATCTGGGAAAAATATTGGTTGACTAACCAATATTTGTTTTTGGTTATTGGTAAATACTTCTTGGTGAATTGTAACTTGGCAACTATTTGGTATATTGATTAGGTAGCAAGGTACCAAGCAGCTTTTGACTTTCTTCTTGTTGGTTACATTTAAGTTTAACAATTTCTTCTTCGGGCAGGATAAAGGTCCATTGCTCGGCAGAATCCAGTTGTTTAATGATAGGCTTAGAGATTTTTATTTCTATTTGGTGACAGGTAGAGGTGTCCTTGGTGGAATCTAGAAGTTTGACGGTGCAGGGGCTGTCATCTTTGATGTCTTGCAGGTCCATCTTGTCACAAACATAATAGTGGGCTTTGACCTCTAGGCATTCTTCATTTCGATATGTGTAGTGCAATTCATTTTTTAAGAGAAATTTATTTCGCGGAATAATAACCTTAAACAGACTCTTTCTCATTACTGGGATAGAATAAAGGTGATGGTAGTTAAAGTTTTTTGGAAATGTTATTGGGATTTGTAACAGATATGTTATTTTGTTATTAAAAATAAAACAATTTAAATTAATGAATTTTTCATAAAGTAAGGTATTTTCTAAGGTCACTTCTAAAGGCATTTGATTGAGTCCAACTTGTTTTTGTATATTTAATAATTCGAAATAAAGATCTTCTGTTTTTATTATACTAGGATGCATAGTTTTTAGTTTAGAAAAAGCTATAGAATTTTCTATATCTTGTAGAGTTAAGTCGATAATTTCGTAAATATTAATTATTTGATTCAATACATCTTTAATGATATGCAGCGTTTTCTCTAAAAGTGGTTTTTTGTATTATTAAGCCTATTTGATTTAATTTGGATTCCAATAATTTTTCGTTATGACTGATTTTTTGAATAGTTGAATTAAATTTATTTATAATATTTAATGATATTGCATTTTCTTTTAAAATGTTCCCCGCTAAGTTATTTTGATTATTTTATAATTCAGCAATAAGTTTTTCGTACTTTTCTCCGTCGGAAGCATTTAAGTTTCCCGTAATAGATTTAACAATTGATCCTAATGCATTTATTAAGCCTCGTTTTATCCTATTTGGATGAGGAATAATGTGTTTTATTTTTGTTTCAACCCTGTCTTGAATAATTTGTAAAATTTTAAAATAGTTTGAAGTTTCAAAAGAGTATTCCTTATGATTATTTATTGAAAACGATATATTTTTAGATTTAATGTATAATTTATTAATTTATACAATTTCTAAGATTGGATATTGGATTAAGATCGTAATAATAAAGTAAGGTGTAAGTAAATTCTTGCACTTTTGCAGTTCCTAATTTAAATTGAATTATGCCTGGATTATCAGTTATTTTTCTAACGGTAATTTTTTCTTCAAATCCGAGTGTTATATGAAGAATTACCCTGAAAAGAAATTAGAGTAATTATTAAACAAAACTATATCTTTTTCTTAACGGTCGTTTTATATTCTCAAGGTGTACTTTTTCGTGAGAACTTGTTTTAGCAGTTTTGCGGTTTTTATTCACGGAAATAAGCTTGGTGGGTTTTGCGAATTTATCAGCATTTTTCTGTCTGATGTGTTTTTTAATATAGACATTTTCGTCGGGTTTAAATATTTCGGGGTCTTCTCTATTTTCATTGATTTTACCTATTAATTTTTCTTTGCCGGTTATAAGTTTTTCGTTTATTTGGGAATAAAGTAATTTTGTTTTTTGTTTATGATCATTAATATAATCACTAAGTAGTACTTGGTCAATATTAATGACGAATGGGTTGTCGTTGGTAATATGTCCGTTAATTATATCTATAGGTTTCATTTTTGTACTTTGATTTATTGAATTGTTATGGGCTAATATAGCATATATCATTTTTTGCGCGGTAGGTGTTTTACTCAATTCTTGGTTATTAAGTAAGCGTATATGTTCAGAAAGAGTTGAATGTAGTCGTTCTATTAGTCCGTTAGATTGGGGGTGTTGGGGAGAACAAAAATGTATTTTTATTTTATGTAACTGTAAAAGTTCAGTAACTACTGCGTTCTTAAATTCTGTACCGTTATCTACTATAATTTGTTTTGGTACTTTATGATGAGAAAAATAAAATAAAAGATTGTCTGCTATTTCGGTAGATACTAAGGATTTAAGAGGGTATGCTTGCGCATATGTAGAGAAAGTATCAATTATGGTTAAAAATTTGGTTTGTTCTTATGTGTAAGTGTCTAAATGAATGATTTCAAATGGTCTTGTCACGGTGGGGGTGACATTCATCATTATTTTAACGGGATGTCGGTCGTATTTACTTATTTGACATATTTCACAGTCATTTATATAAGTTTGGATAGAACTTTTTAAATTTGGCCAATAATATTTATTTTTTATTTTTTTTCTGTCTCATCGATTCTCCTGTGGTTCGTTTTACCTTCGTGATAATTTTTAATTATTTCCGGTATCTCTTCATTTTCTGTGACGTCGATAAGCTTAGATAAATATCGTTTAAATTTTATTGAGGGCCATTTAAAATTTTGCCTTATAACTTCACAAAATTGCTCGTAAGTATCTGGATTTTCAAAATATAAATAATATTGTTTATCTGGAAGAACATATTCTTTAACAAAGTCTAAAATATCTTGTTTAAAATTATTTTTTGAAATTTGAACAGTAAATCTGCGTTTTTTGTCAAATAATATTTGTTTTTTAGGTTTTGCGGGTGAGTGTAGTACATCCTGAATAAAAATTTGATTCGCGCCGTAATTAACGGGTGTTTCTACTATCGTGGGGACGCCCACGATCGGATCTTGTTCGGCGTTCGAGTGTATTGTGTTGTCGTCGGGTTCGTCTTGGTTATTTGATATGTCGTTATCATCTGCTTGTGCTATTACAGATATTTTATCTAAATTGTCATTTTCGTTGTTTTGAATATTTGAGTTATCGGTTGAAGTTTGGGGAATTTGATTTGCGGTTAGATTTTTATTAAGATTTTGGGTAACTTCGTTAGCAAATTTACCTAAATCAAAAGTATTTTCGGTTTCTTTAATATGTAATTCGATACGGCTTAAACTGTCTGCGTTAGTATTCAGACTTCCTTTTTTATAAATTATTTTGTAATCCAATTCCTCAAGTTTGATACGCCACCTAAGTAATTTGGAATTAGGGTCTTTTAATGAGAAAAGCCACTGGAGTGGTTTATGATCTGTTATTATATTAAATTTTCTACCATATAAATACGGACGGAGCCCAAACTAAACAGAGACACTCTTTTTCAATAGTTGAGTAACTTTGTTCTGAATCGTTCAGAGTTCGCGAAGCATACGCAATTGGTAAGTCCTTACCTATAGGGCCTTGGCTAAGTACGCATCCGAGGGCAACATTGCTAGCGTCGCAAGTTAAATTAAAAGGTTTTGAGAAGTCCGGATATTGTAGTATAGGTTCGTTTATTAGTAAATTTTTATATTTTTCAAAACAAGATAAAAATTCTTCGTTGTGCACTATTTTGGCACCTTTTTTGAGACATTTTGTCAATGGTTTCGTAAGTTTTGCAAAGTTATCAATAAAACGACGGTAGTAACCGAGGAGGCCTAAAAATCCTTAAATTATTTTGTAGTTTTTGGGACGGGATATTTTTTAATCGCGCTTATTTTGTCCGGATTAGATTTAACACCTTCGGGAGTAACAACGTGTCCTAAATAAGCTACTTCCCTTCTGAGAAATTCCGATTTGTCTAATTGAATTTTGAAATTTGATTCTCTTAAACGCGTAAAAACTTCTGTTAACTTTACGATGTGTTCTTGAAGAGAACTTGAAAAAACAATTATGTCGTCGAGATATACTGCGCATTTTTCGTTAGTAATGCCGCGTAGGATGTTATCCATGACGCGTTGAAAGGTTGCGGGGGCGTTTTTGAGCCCAAATGGCATACGCAAAAATTCGTAATGTCCGTTTTCGGTACTAAACGCGGTTTTAGGAATATCGGCTTCATTCATTTCTATTTTATGAAACCCGCTGGCCAAATCAAGTGTTGTAAAATACTGACACTTTCCTAATTTGTCAAGAAGGTCAGTTATGTTTGGTAATGGGTACTTATCGTCCAAACTCTTAAGGTTCAATGCCCTAAAGTCCAAAACGACTCTCCACTTCTGCTTGCCAGAAGCGTCTTTTTTCTTTGGTACTACCCAAAGTGGTGAAGACCAGGGCGAACAACTAGGTCTTATTATATTTTGATTTAACATTTTATTAATTTGGCTTTCTACCTCTTTTTTATGAATAAAGGGATACCTATATGTTTTTGAATAAACAGGGACTTCGTCAGTAGTCCTAATATGATGTTTTATTTTGCTTGTAAAAGTCAGTGGTGTACCTTCTTGGTAAAATATATCAGAAAATTTAGAACATAATTTAAGTATTACATTTTTTTCTTCCGGGTTTAAATGATCAGTACGAATTTGAGATAAATCTAATTTATGTTTAGAGGTGTCATCGAAGATATTTAAATAAATTTTTTGTAAATCTTGTCTATAAAATTTTTCTACTTCTAAAGGTTCCGAAAAGTCTAAGATAATGGGTTCACAAGTGTTATTCAAAATAGAGGTTAATGCTTTTCCGTTTCGTGCTATGGTTAAACATTCTGGGATTTCGCAATTATGAAATTTTTGGTGAGGGATGATAATTTCGCCATTTTTAATAGAGGTTTTTACTTGTATTATTTGCTCGCATCGTGGAGCGATGGTAATGCAATTTAATTCAGTTTGAATTTTATGAAAAGATAATTTTATATTGGTATACGGGATGACTAAATACCCTTGGTTAAAATTTAGATTAGCTTTCAAAATTTTTAAATTATCTAAACTTAAACAGGAAAAATTTTAAATTCGTTTTTTCAGGCAAATTAAAAATTTTGGATGCTGGAATCATAGCACTATACTAATGCGCCGACTTTTGAAAAACTGTAGATAAAATAAATGGGTCATTTTTAACACAATTTGGAAAATATTTAAATGCTAAATTTGGGTTAATAAAAGATTTCGTAGAACCTGAGTCAATTAAAAATTTAAGGTTATGTTCGGGAAAAGTAATAAAGGAAAGTTCACTCGCATTGATATTATTTAAGCATATTAATTGTTTTGTCATATTTCCGGAACATCCTGAAAATTTTCGTACTGAGCATCGTTTACAGTCTGCGACTCTGTATTATAATATTCATCCGTTTCACTATGAGAATAACCTTGCAGGTCGGATGAATTATCTTCGTAGTACGGAGAATAAACGTAGGATAGGTCATAGTTGTAATTATTATATGGGTCATATTCTTGAGAGCACGTGTTTGTCTCAGTGTTAAATAATTCTTCTGCAACGTAATTTAATTTTGGCTGATACGATGGACCAGGTTTAAAGGTTTGTCTAGATGACATACTCATAGGTGTTGGGTTAGAAGGGTTTTGTCTTGTTGTGGTGCTCATTGGAGTTGGGGTAGGTAAAGGTTTGTTTTGGTTAGGTCTGAAGACGTTTTGTTGACCTTGCGGTCTTCCAAAAACTTCTGAATTTGTGAAAAATTTTTGTGGTCTAAAATTGGGATTTGGTCTTATTGGGATTGGCTGCGATGGAAAACTTTGCCGAAATTGATTGTTATTAGTGTAAGGATTAAAGGGGAAACTTGGTCTAAATTGTTGCAAATGATTATTTAATGGTAAATTTTGAAAATTTGTATTTAAATTATCATATCTATTATATTGATTTGTTGTAGTTTGCTTATTAAAGACATTTTTTGTTTGCGATTTATAATTATTCTGAAAATATTTAACGTTTCCTTCTTGAATTACAAATTGTATGGCGTCCGCTAGACTATTTGGGCGCATACACCTAATGGTTGTTCCTAACGGTTGCCTGAGACCAGATAAGAATGTTTTTAAAGCTAAATTTTGATATAAGGTACGCTTTATGGTAGCTGTATTCGCGTCTTCGTGTGCATCTACGTAGCTTACAAGTAAATTTAATAATTCAAGACATTTATCGTAAAAATTTTGAGGAGATTCGTTTGGCAATTGTTTTAGCATAACTAAGTCTCTATTTAAGCAACTTTCGTCGCGCCTATCTGCGAAATTTCTATAGAGGGTTTACTGAAGGGCAGCCCATGTCGTAACATTTTGAATATTTACGACCAAGCGGGCGTTTCCTGTTAATTTACTTATTAATGAATTTAATAGAAATTTATTTTGAAAACATTCTGGGTTAGCGGCATCGTAAAAGTTAGTAATCAGTGAATTACAAGTTGCCAAAAATCTATTTAATTCGGTTGGGTTGCCATCAAAAGTTGGAACGCAACTTAAATATTCTGGCTTAAATACATTAGCCATATTTAAATTACTTTTTATACTTAAATTTATATTATCTAATTCTAAATTACTACTATCACTAAGATTTGAATCTGTTTCTTCGCTTGAAGAAATTAAATTTTCGTGTTTAAAAATTTCAAAGTTAAATTAGGGTTTATTGCCCAAGTTTTGGACACCTAAGCTATTGGATTAAAAATTTTGCTGACCTATTAAATTAATTAATCTATCTGTTACTTCCGTATGGGATTGGGAAGTAGAGTCAGAGTCAGTTGAAGGATTAATGTTAATATTTAAATTTTTTAGCGTATTTAACAAATCATCTGCTGACATTGAAATTGCACTTACATAACTAGGAAGATTCTGGTCATTGCTAAACTATAAGATGCCTTGAAAGAACACAGCGATGTGTGTCTGCTCCTCTCGAGACGTCTTGCGGAAAGGACAATTTTGTTCCCTCCCCGTGATTTTGCCGTTGATGGGTGGTTGGACAGTCCTCGATGGATTGGATTTTTGATTTTAAAAAAGCCACTTTGCCGAAACACCTTCACGAGCAAAAGTCACTGTGTTCGTCCGATAGTCTAATCGTAGAAACGAAAATTGATTTTGCTCGATGCAAAAACAACACTAGCGGAACTACCGACTGCGCCAGTTAACTAATGGCAACCAGGAATTATCTTTTTAAAAAATATTTTTATTAAATTAAAATTACAAAAATTATACTTGTTACTAATACATATGTTAAAGGCTAAAAATCTAAACTCTGACTAACTCTAATACAAGGGTTCGATGGCGACGTGACGACTAGGAACTGATGATAAAGCATATTACAATAACAGGAATTAGAATAGAAAAATAATGTCGTCAGTATGTTATGTGGACAGGGTGTGACATAACTCATGCTTAATGCTTTATATTTTTGTTTGAAGGAGGAATTTGATGCAGACCAGTTTTACCAAATTACTACCACTTTGTAATAGGTGAAGTTATTATCTTTATATTTTAGGCTTATAAAGTACTTGTCACTAGCATTAAAATAATGTATTACCAGACTACCCTCTACATTTTGTTTCCGAATATGGCGCCCAGCAGCCATATTGATATTTAAAGTTGTCATTGATATTTCAAAAAATAAAGACCTTGTTCATATAATATCATAATTATATCAGAATATACCGAACGGTATACGGCTATACTAAAACCTGATAAGAAATGCGTGATAAAGTTTGAAACCTGATAAGAAATGCGTGATAAAAGTTTAGAAAGTTTTACTTAATCCATGTCTAAAGCCTACATTTAATAATTTTTAAAATTAATTTACACCTACATACAGGGCACGTACTTAAATCTGGTTTTAGCATTTCTTCTAAAATTGTACTAAAATAATTGTACTGAGAAAACTGGGTACAATATTTGAGAGGCCCTATTTCAAAGTGTACAATTTCCATTTATACTTTTTAATTCAATAGGAAGATAAATGTCCCAATAGTTTAATTTTTCCGCGCTGAAATTAACACTTTTTAGGCCATGACTACATCCATAACAGAGGTTCTTTGTTCATTTTTTATTTGATATAACATCAACGATTTAAATAAATATATCATTGATAACATGAAAAAATAATTTTAGAGATTGTACACTTTGAAACTAGCCCCCTTAGTTACTGCAGGTTTATTAATATGTCATTTTACAAGATGTACCAATTATTGCAAATAAAACAAATTTTTAAACAAATAGTTTTTATTATTTGATCTAACACTACTGTATGTGGAAACCTTGACACAAGGTCAGCAAATACGGTTAAATATAATTGGATTTTTTTTAACTTAAAACTAAATAAATAGAAACGACACTGAGTATGTTTAACAAGAAAGCAAATAAATGCATATCTACAATAAATTTTATGTAAAATAATGACCCATTAAAAAAAATCACAGAAAAAGATAAATTTTTAGTTTTAAGCTTGTCTCTAAATAGGCAATAGAAAACGTTGCTATAAACTTTATTTAAATTTTACCTACTGGTGCTGCTCACATATAGATTATAGTCGTTTAGGAACTTCACATATTTATAGTTAAAGTAAACTGTTCTAACAAACTTTAGCTTTGTATTAACGGCTTTAATCATATTTTAACGAATACTGCAAGCAAGTTCTTTTATTCCAAGAATAAGTTACCATTTTTCAATCACATTATACAATGTGCTCAGGGATGGACTTAACTACACCTAAAAAAATATATAATACTCCGAAAAAAGTTATTCTTCATAAAAAATTTAGCTTCGTCTGAAATGCTTAAAGCTGTAGGCGATTTAAATTAAGGGACACGGTGTTGCAATTCGGTCAACCAGGGTAGCTTTCCAGTGACGAAAATGTTTGTGCTTCACGCTCCAGGGCTTGAAGCTCTTGAACTGCTCTAAAAAGTTAGTCACTGGAACGCATCCTTAGACAAGGAAAGAGAGATACTTTAAGAAATTTTACAATTTAGTTTTTTAACCTTTCGGGGCTTTATAATAATAATCCCTTTTTAATATCTAATTCCATTTTAAACAAATAGTTTTAAAAAATCCATCCTTAAACATAAAAAAACACGTTTAAAGCACAAAAACCAAAAGAGGGGCTGGTGCATGAGGGGCAAGGGGAAAGAAAAACGGAGTAGCTCAGGTGCATAACACTTTCCGTCACTGGAACGCCATAAAGTAGAACGAAATGCTCCTGAGCTACTCGGGAGCGCTCTATTTGCGTCACTGGAAAGCCACTCAGGAGATACATATCTAGATCCAAAATAGTTAAAAATACTGACATAAATTAACCGATTAGACTATAAATTACAGAAAAGTATTAAGAGTCATTGTCTAACAACGTAAATAATACAAAGTATGAATAACAGTCGGCGTTCCAAATAATTCTATACAGGGTGTAATTTAATTGATTCTTTAGCTTATTTTAGGAAGAAAAGTTTATATAAACCTCTATAACTCTAAACCTAAGGGACCGCCAATTTACTTCGAGTTAAAGAGATTTTGAGTTAAAAAATATAAGTTTCAATTGTAGCAAATAAGCAAGGGACAGCAATAAACTTCGACTTAGAGAGACGAGTTATAGAGGTTCGACTGTAATTATTTTTGTTACATAATTGCTAATTAAAAATTATAAAACCTAATTCTTTTATAGTCTAAAAATATGCAATTAAGTGAATTTTTTTCCTCTTAAACTAAACAATATACGGAAAAAAATTAAGAGACATAAAAGCAGTATTTTTATTTGCTTAATCTAACGAAAGCACAAAAATTTTACACACATTTTCACAGTCAGTGGCGTACAGTTTTTTTGTTGGGAACGGGAAAATTTTTAAATTTTAGCTCTCGGTTTATTTTCTCCCTCCGCTTCGCGTCGGGAGTTAGCAAAACCTCGAGCTAAAATCTAGAACTTTTTTCCTTGTATAATAAATAACTATTTTTACAATTTAGTTAAAAAAAAATTTTAGAATAAAGGCCTTAAAAAGAATTGACATTATATGATATGCAGAGAGATACAAGATTACGAAAATGTTATATATCATAGAGCATTTTTATTACAGCTTTTAGCATTTCAGGCGAGACAAAACTTTTTATAAAGAAAAGGAAATATTAAAAATGTAAATCTGTAGGTATAGTTACGTTCATCCGTAAAAACACAGTATTTTAGGATGCTTTTTTTACTGATACCACCCGCTACCTATTTATTAGTGTTTTGATTTTAATAAAACGTATAAGCAATTTCAGATAAATATGACCAGAACGAACTTGTATTTATTAGTAATGGTTGTCTTCTACAAGCATATGACATTTGTTTAAGGTAATTGTAAAAGAGGCACTCTTTAAATTACAATGGATTTTTGGGATACGATTTTTTTAGTTTTCAGTAAGGTTTTCTCTATAAAATAGAATCGAAGAGTTATTTTTTTAATAATATTTATTTTGACTACTTCTATTCTCTCTTCTGTTTTAAATTTTATTTATACAAAAAAATATTTTGTATTCAAGATACAATAGATTCATTAAAAAATACTAAAATATGTGAAGTTTTTAAACAAAGTCCAGATATATTTACAAATAAATATTTAAATATACTAGCAGTCCTAGTAGCTTCAATGTAAACTTCTGTAAGTCCAACGTCTAAAGAGTCCTACTCAATACAGGAAAATGTAAGTTTATGGTTTTTTCTTATTGCCAAAAATTAAGGCCTGTATGTACTTTTTTTTATAAAAAACTAGTATTTTTTAATAAGTTCAGATTTTGGGAGAATATAATTCGCACGATTTTATGATGAAACAACCTATTTAATAGTATTCAAATATTAAACTTATTATTGACAAATTTAAGGATAACTCTTTAGCTCTCTCTCTCTCTTAACGATCGCTCACATCTTTTAATTTTTAACGGAAAGATTAAATTTTCAATTCAGTACTGGTTTTATGCTTTTTTCCCTTTAATTTGAAATTCATTCATTTGAGCTTAAATATCTTCATCTATTTTGTTAACTAAATTTTTTAAATAAAAATATGTACAATTATTATTTTTATTTCACTACAACGTCAAATAAATCCAATATCGCTTAATATGCAAACATACTAAAATTTGGATAAACAAAAACTTGATTTACGAGCCAAAGATAATGTACAGGGTTTTCATTTATATTTTGCCACCTACTTTTAACTATTAACAAGACGACTAGAAAAAAACTCATATATAAAAGTTTCATACTTATTCATCTATTATCTTTTGAGCATAAAAAGAAATAAATGAACATCAAAATTCTAATAACTTAAAATAAAGCCAGTGACTGGTATAAAGATAAAAAGCTTAAAAGTGCGTTATTGTTAATTAAATCATAATTATATTTTCCCCTTTCTGATTGGTTTCGTAATAAGAAAAATTAGAATTATTAATTACGGCTTAATGTATACCTGTAATTAACTACATAATGGTTAATCAATCTAAACCGGTCAACAAAAAATGAACCTGGCCACCTTGTTTTTCGTCTTAATTCAATGGCCCATAACTTTTTAAATTTTAACCAATTTTTTATTTTTTTTCATCCCTTAGAATAAAATTTTATTCTAATTCTTTAAACGTTGCTAGGACTACGTTATACAGAGTGGTAAATAAAGAAGTCACATTTTTGACAAAAATCAAAGTTATTCCAGTTTTAAAAAATTGAAGATTTTTTTTACCACGTGAGTGTATTAAGTGTATCATTAACTCGGGACGTTTTCGGAATTATCATTAAAAGTTGTAGTTCTTAAAGAAGTAACAAAGGGTTACCTAAAAGTAGTTCTGAATCCCAAATCTACAAAATTAAAAAATGTTTTGCTTTTACCACATGGGTGTACTAACGAAATGAGTATCTCGGGACGGTTTTGCAATGTTTATTAAAAGTTGGATATTAAAAAATACAGAGGTTTATTCAAAAGTAGTGCAATTTACCAATTTTTTGTGTTAATTAAATTCGGCTAATTTTATTAAGACCCATGACAAAAACCCTAAAATAAGGACCACTGTACCTGGTTAAAATAATGAGAATAATGATAATTAAAAAATATACAGGCAGCAAAATCCAGTTAATTGCATGGATACCCCAAAGAGAGGGAAACATTTTAAAAACACTTAATTAAATATATTTTTTTGTTTTGATACTACCTATTGTTAATAAATTAAATATTTGTTAGTGTTGCTATACAAGTAGTTATAAATATAAAATAAAATATGTTTTTAAAGAACATTTTATCACATTTATTGTATGTTTAAGGAATTTGCAATTAAGCGGTTTTTATTTTTTTCTCTAAAACTTATGTTTATACAGGGTGTTTTTAAACAAATGCAAAAAATTTTAGGAGGTGATTTTTTACCAAAAAATATGAAAAAAACTTCATATGAATGTATGCCCTAAAGGCCTTAGTTTTTGAACTACGGAATGTTATTTTTTTAATACTGTTTTCTTATAACTTTTATACAAATTCAGATATTTTTAAAAAAATTGGGAGACGCACCCTTTGCACCAGGACACATTTTTTGGCATACTAGATTTTTTTGCCAGTGTCGTCCATGAGGAGTGTAAGGTAAATATTTAAAAAAATAATACGCCACTGCATTTTTCTAAAATAAAAATAACTTTTTAAATCCCCATTTAGTTTAGAATAAATTTGATCTCCTGACTTTTTTTTGTTTAATTTACGGTTTTCGCGTGAATAAATAGAAACCATTTCTCGGCATGGTCACATTCCTATCTAATTTAAGAATAAAAAGTAACGAAGGTTAATTTTTAATGTAGAATTTTATATAAGAAATACCAACTGACCATGCCAAAAAATGGTTTCTATTAATTTACGCGATAACCATACATCAAACAAAGAAAGTGGAGAAATCAAATTTATTTTAAACTAATAAGGGATTTAAAAAATATTTTTATTTTAGAATAATGCAGCTACGTGCCATTTTTTTCTTAAAAATTATTGGACGACACTGGTAAAAAATATTTTTTGCCAAAAAAATGACTTCTGGTGCAAAGGTTTGCAATTTTTTAAAATTATTTAAATGGGTATAAAAGTTATTATAAAAAAACAAAATTTAAAAAAATTTAACCCCCATAGTTCAAATACTAAGACGTTTAGAACATATGTTCATATAAAATTGTACTCTTATTTTTTGGTAAAAATCACCTCCTAAAATTGTTCGCATTTGTTTAGAAACACCCTGTTTAAACTGTTTTTCATAAAATTAGCTTATAAATGGGTGCCTAAATTTTTGCCGCAACAAAAACCCACTGTAGAAATTCTTAAAATTTGAAAGTGCCCATTTTGCTCCACGTAATTTCTGAACATCCTGTATAATTTTTTAATTGTCTTTATTATCCTTATTTTAATCAGGAACAGTAGTCCTTCTTTTAGAGTTTTTGTTTTGCTTCTAAATAAAATTTCCGTAATTTAATTTAAAAAATTGGTAAATAAAATTGCACTACTTTTGAATAACCGTCTGTATATTTTTTTTAATATTCAACTTTTAGTAAAAATAAAACATTTTTAAATTTTGTAGATTGGGGACTAAAATTTGCAGATACTTAATTTTTAAACAACCTGTATAAGGCGTTCGTTTATTTTAGCGAATTTATTATTGCTATCCTTATTGGGCACAGTATCCCCTATTTTTATGGTTTTCCCACTGTTCTAATAAAAGTTTCTTAATTTATATGGGAAAATTGACATAAATGCACTACTTTTGAATAACACTCTGTAATTTCTTTAATACCAAACTTTGAATAAAAATTACGAAAAAGCAAGTTAATGATACAGTTAACGGATACACTTACATATGTGGTAAAAACAAAATATTCTTCAAATTTATAAACTGGTATAACTTTGATTTTTGTCAGAAATGTGACTTGTTTATTTACCACTCTGCATAACGTAGTCCTAGCAACGTTTAAAGCATAAGCCACAAGCAGCTTTAGATGAAAAAAAAATGTTTAAAATTAAAAAAGTTATGGGCAGTTGAATTTAGGCAAAAAACAGGGTGGCCAAGTTCATTTGTTGACTGGTTTATCTAAACAGATTTTTTTAAATTAATTTAACAATTTCCTTGGCAAAAGATTAATTCAAAAATATTTTATTATCTACCACATTGTGCTTATACAGTGTTGATGTAAAAATAGTCCCCCGCTGCTAACTTTTGTTCTCTTAATTTTTTTCATTATAAAATTTGGCTATGACTAATGGGAGGATATAAACTGCTTTTTGACCTAAAAATGATGGTTGCAACAATCAAGATTTAAAATGATAAGCCACAAGACCTCCCTTTTTATTTAATTTTTTTCCTAAGATGGCGCCCATCCGGCATCTTGAATGTTGCAACTATCATTTTTACGTCAAAAAATAGTTTATATCCTCCCATTAGTTATAGCCAAATTTTATTAAGAAAAACTTAAAGATACAAAAGTTAGCAGGGGTGGGGACTATTTACGTTCACACTGTATAAAAGTTTTTAATTATATGACGACGGTTAACAATAAACGCACCATATCCTACGTCCAAAATATGTCGTAAAATGAAATCTATTTACGGCCTTATTCACCAAGCTCTAACCAACTTTATCAGACTGATAACCTGCTAATGCTAATGCCAAAGAGCATTAGCAATAGCTGCTATCAGTCGTATAAAGTTAGTGAGAGCTTGGTGAATACGGCCGTTAAAATATAAATTTTACCAAAGTGCATTTGTGGCAACTTTTTAAGGTATTTGTAAACTGTTTTACATGTATAATTACGACTTCTGGGTTTATATGTATTCTAACCACGAGTAGAACACTTATTCATGTGTCGAAAATGATAGAGTATTAGAAATATTCTATAAACTTTTTCTAACTAATAGTATTACTGTGTAAGGCTATAGTATTACTTTTAAACGTTTGGTATATCTCTATACTGCCGCCGTAACAAAGAGAGCTTTATCTGAACTTTCCAAAATTTACGGATACTCCTATTTAAAAAAAAAAACATTTGGTCAACCTATTTATTCACGTTAGACTGATTCTTTTTATCACATTACCTATGTGTTAGGTTATTTAGTGAACAGGTATACCAAACATACTTGAAAGAATTATAAAGCGAATGTGGTAAATATTTTTCGAATTGTCCTAATTATCAAATAGAAACATAAAAAAACAGTTTAAAAGTAAATATTTATGTAAAATATAACTACATAAAAAAGATGAATTTACAGCCAATTTTAAGTTAAATAATATTTAAAAAAAACATATTAGTAAATATTAGGGTACGCAACACATAGTGAGGTCGTGTGGGTTGAAAAACGCTGGAACCCGTCAATTTTTTTTTCCGGTTTTCTCCTGATAAATTTATGTATACAAGGTGCCTTAAAAGTAAGTCATGACAACCAACTTCATTATTTTAAACAGAAACACCTACAGTATACATCATTTTTAACCAGAACAACCATTAACTTTATTTTTTCGCCTTTCATTAGTATATTTCTGTTGAATTAGTGTATTAAACAGGCATGATAGTTAAAAAGTCCAGTCAGAGTTAAAAAAATACAGATTGGTGTGTACAAGCGGGTTTTAAAAAAATTAACCCTTCAATTTTAAGTGAATTTGTTTTAACTTAAATTTTTTTATGGAGAAATCGATGGTAAATTTCTCGATAACTGTTGACTTCAGATATGGAACATAATACATTAAATATAGTTAGAATTTACTAAAGAATTCAAAAATCTAATAAAAAAGGCGTCTTCATTTGAAAAAATGAAGTTGATGGGCGTTGCTTATTTTTTGGCCACCCTCCATAAATGGAAAAAACCGCAGCCGAAAAGAAAATTATACAAAGTGAATTATAAATTAATGTGTTTCAACCCACCGACCCCACAGTATGTATTATATAAATTATTTCAACTTCATCTCAGTTAACCACCTTTTGACATTTTGTACAAGAAAAATAAACTTGTAAATTTTCAGAAGCACATAATCTTAAATATTATTATCGGAATAAACACTGGTATGCAGTAAAAAATTAATCATTTAATTTAAATAACTTTAAAAAATGCTTGAAGTTTAATAGTCTTAGCCACAATGAGTGTAGAGTGTGTCTACTTTTATTGGCGTCATATGGAAAACGTTTTTAATAGTAATTTTAAGAAAAGTACCTTGTTCCTTATAAAAAATGGTCCAAAACGTAAAAGGCAACTATAATATCGAAAATTGTTATTAAGAATACAAATAATGGTTTACTTACAAGTTTTTTTTACTTTTTTGCTGTAACGCTGCTAATTTAACTTTTAACAGGGTTTTTTATTTATATTTTGACACCCACTTATAACGATAACTGAAGAACTTCTTGCATCGGGTGATTCATGGAGAGGTACTATTTTTAGATAGATGAGTGTGTTTAAATTTTAAACTGTTATGGTATTTGTGTTCAGTACTGTTTGTCAATTTATCATAGAAAGACTTAGCCCGCCACAACGGTTAAAATTTGTTCAACAGTATTATGAAGATCATCATGCTCCGAGGAATGTGTTTCGTGCGATTCGGAAAACTTAGCGCCTTTACACACTAAGCCGGTTTTGACGGACAGAGAGATAAAAATTATACGAAGCCTTTGAGTTTGCCGACTTTCCCCGTTATCTGCGTATAAAAGGTTTCATTTGACTCCATACACTTCGACAGCGTTGGGCCGTCGCCCGTCTTTCGCTAATATGAAAAGGCAGTTAAGGTCCACGTATAACCGGCCACCGAGCGGACTATTCGCTATACCATCTGTATCATATTTAAACTCCAAGTTTCATTATTGGATAATCCTTGACCAAATAGACCACATACAGCACGCAGTGCAGAAAATATAGCGGCAGTAGCTGCGAGCGTACGCGATAATCCTGACGAATCGATTCGGTGCCGTTCTCAACAGCTCCGCTGAACATTTATGCAACAACTTGGCGTATTTTACATAAGGATCTTGGTCTAAAAGCATACAAAATTCAACTCGTGTAAGAGCTATTATTTGCGTCATTCGCCAAATACCAGTCGAAATGTTTCAAGGCGTCATCGGAAATTGGAGCTTAAGAAAATACCATGTTAGGCACAGTCTAGGTCAACATTTTAAAAGCATAATCTTAAAAAAATAAATTTAAGATATAGTTTTTCGTATATCGACAATAAATACTACTTTATAAAGTTGCATTTTTTTTTTAATTTTTGAAAAAAGTACCTCCAAATGAAGCACCCATTATTAAAGTTTCAAAGATTTTTATCTATTTTTTTTTGAGCATAAAAGAAGAAACAAATAAACTTCAAAAAGGTAAGAAATAGCTATTTACGTTACTAGACCGGAAAATGGTATTTTACGGGTCGACGAAAAACATTTACAGGGCGAGCCGTAGGCGAGTCCTGTAGTTTTGAGGAGACCCGTAAAATCATTTCCGGTCGAGTATCGTACATAATTTTTTTTTAATTGACCGGAAAAAAACTGTGTAAATTTTTAGTATTATATTTAAACGACAATAAGGACGCTGCTTCAATTATTTCATCTGGATTTTCCATGTCTGACTTCATTTTAGCAAAATGATGCTTTCTTTACTTTACAATATCTTGAACTGTCAAATAGTAACAATTGAACTCTGACAATTTTTGTCATGGCTAACAGGATTTTTTGATATCAGGGACCGGAAAGTAAATGAGAGACCGGAAAGTAAACTAGGGACCGGAAAGTAAATTAGTCCTGTAAAATAGCATTTTCCGCTTAAAAAATTGAGTGGAAAATTCAATTTTCCGGTCAATTAAAAAAAAATAACAAGCGTCTAGAGTTCGGCCACCGGCTTTTCCGTCCGACCAAATAACGAACACTAAAAGTAACGTGATTCAGTTACAAAATATTTCGTTTTATTTGAACAGAAAAGATTATTTTATTTAAATATATTTAAGTCAGTTAGTCAAATCTTAGCTGTAAGCCCTAAACTTAGTAGGTATAGTAAATATTGTATCTACTATTTTTCAGATTTAGGTGGTCATATTAAATGTGGTATTTTTTAAAGCTCTTTTAAAGACCTTTTTAATGGTGACGGAATATACAGGGTTTCATTTAAAAAAGTTTATTTCTTTATTTTTCTAAAATTTTTATTGCTTATTTGTTTCTTTTAATGTGCTTAAAAGATAATAGAAGAAAAACTATGAAACATTCATACAAAAGATTTCTTCTATCCTTTTGAGTTATTTCTGTAAGTGAATGAAAAAAAAGAAAAAAATGAAAACCCTGTAAATTTGTGCAATACATTTAATAACTATACATTTTTACAATCCTAAGTGAAACTTTTGTATCTCCTATTATAAAAAATAAATTTAAATTTTTACCTTCATCACAGAAAAAGAAAACAATAATTTTCGGTATTATTAAAAAATAACAGGTGCAGGGTATTCCATTTAAAAGAAATAAGGGCATATTTTCTGACTCTACCCGTATTTTTAGGGAATTCAACATGGCCAATCGATGTATTTTAGCTCAGAAAGTTTGAAAATAGTAATAAAAAAATAATTGCATAAAAAACAAAAGAGTAACGCCATAAATGGTGCGTTTTTAAAATGGAACACCCCTCCTTATTATAACATTTTTGAATTCTATAGTCAAATCTAAGAATTTTTAATATGGGTACTTTATCTATCTTTAACTGTTTTTGAGTTTTTGACGCTTACACACGTCACATTTTTAGCAATTATTATTCAATTAAATTAGTATAATAATTTAAATTGTTATACTAATATTATAGAAGCTAAAAATACACATCAAAATAAAGGTTCAGATAAAAAGACAAACTCAGTAACGACGCAAAAATGCTTATGAAGGAAAGAAGATAAACATAAGAAAAATTCAGAAAAACTAAGAACATTAAACAGAAGTATATCTAAGGCTATATGGAAAGACATAAGAGCGTTTAGCACCAACGAAGTAACTAGAGTTATAGAAGCTAACAAGGGCTTAAAGTCCATCAGAAAAACGTCCTCTGAGGGAAAGACAAATTAAACTAAACTGCGAAAATTAAATGGCCAACTAACATCAAATAAGCAGGACATACTTAATGTTGTCAGATCCTTTTTTCAGGAGCGCTACTGCAACAAAACTGATAACGTTAAAAACAACCATATTCCAATAATAACAAATCAAGGATCAGAAGATGTTCCAGATATAACTCTGTGCGAATTCGCGCACCTTGCGTGAAATGAAATACAAGCAGCCGGACAAGAGAGAGTAAATGGAGATAGAGGCAGTAAAGCTTGGTGGAACGCCATTACATCGGGATCTCTGCAAACTTTTTAACGCGTGCTTAACGCATGGAACAACACCATCACAATGGGACAGAGCAATAATTATAATTATGCATAAAAAAGGTGATATAACTAACCTAGTAAGCTATCGCCCTATCAGCCTACTTTCCCATATACACAAGTTATTTATGCGCATCATTACTAAACGAATAGCCACCAAATTAAACTTTTATCAACCACGAGAACAAAAGGCTTTAGACCAGGATGTGGCATAAACGACCATCTGCAAGTTGTTAAGAATTTTATTAAAAAGTGCACAGAATTTAATAAGCCCTTAGTCCTCATTTTTGTTCATTACGAGAAAGCGTCCGACCAGATAAATCGTGAACAAATGCTTAATACACTAAAAGAAGGTCGTGTAGACCACAGATATATAAATACTATTAAAAACGTGTACAAGGGTGCCAAGGCTTGTGTAAAACTGCAGGAGTGTACGGAAGACTTTCCCATCGAGAGGGGTGTAAGATAGGGAGACGTGATATCTCCCAAGCTCTTTACGACGCTCTTGGAATACATGTTTAAACGGGTCGATTTTGAAAATATGGGTTTAAACATATATGGTCAGATGCTCAGCCACCTAAGATTTCATTCAGGTAACGCAGAGTATCACCTGATACTTCAAAGTCATTGAAATTTTTATTACCTATTACTAGATTTTATTTAAGTTTCTCATAATCTTCCTTTTGCTTCACTGGTATTTTCTTGAAACTTGTAATATACCCAACTAAACTTGTAATATAGGGTCACCATCTGTAGAATAATTTATTTGGAAAAACTAATATAAAAGATATTAATAGGTAAAAATTTTAATGAAATATCAGGGGATCACCGGCATTACCTTTATTTTATATTAATGTATCATTTAATTAAATAATATAAGCTGAAAATGTGATTAAGGGCCAATAAGTCAAAAACAGTGAAAGATAGAATTATAGTAACCTTATTAAAAAACACTTAGAATTGACAATGGAATTTAAAATGTAATAATAAATAGGGTGTTCCATTTAGAAAACGCTACAATTATGACGTAAGTCTTTTGTTTTATATTCAATTGTTTTTTATTACGATTTTCACATTCCTCAAGCTAAAATATGTCAAATAGCTATCTTCATTTTTTTTTAAATATGGGAAAAGTCATAAAATATGCCGTTTTTCCTCTTAATTGGCCTGTACTTTAGAGCGAATATCGCGTTTTTTGTCAAACGTAGATTACTGCTACAATTTAATATCCTTATAAAGAATGACTTTTTCTTAAAATAACTAATAAAAAAGTCGCCATTTTACGTACACACGCTCTAAAAAACACAAAGTACTAAGATAAGGACAAAGTTTCTATATGAGTATACTTTTTTAATTGTATAGAACTGGTAAACCATATCTGGACCTGTTTAAATCTGTAAATATACACTACATTAAAATATCTGAGATATTATTTACATCCATTTAAATTATTTTCACACAATTTTATACATATTAACATTCTGTTTACTTACGTCGTCCTCTACGAGACAGAATTGTAGATGTAGTGAACCTATGATGATAGAAAAGCAATTGGCAGCTGTAGAAAGTATTGCGCGACAAATTGACTATTTTACACACTTAAACCAATTTGTAGTATTCACAAAAGTATGTTCTACATCCACAGTAAGAAGGGTTACGTATCATCATGGTACAAGCGCCCATTTTGTACATAAAAGAAGTGCCATTAAACGCAAAACGTGACTTATAAGAATAAAGAAAGAGAACCAGCTCCCTAAACAATAAATGCTATGACAGAACGGTCCTGTTAATTATTATAGTATTTATTTAGACCTATAACTTTCTTCCTTTAAATTTATTGGCCATTTTAAATTTCTTGTGAAATAATGTAAGTGTTCCTTGAACTTCACAATTCTTCTCGTTAGTTACTGACGTAAGAGGTAGACAGTATACGATAAAACTACTTAAGTCGTAAAACATTACAATAAATTATTTTTCGAATATACAAAATACATTTTATCACTTAAAAATGTTACACTAAAAAATGTAATCACTGTAGTCTAGGCTGCTCGAGAAAATAAATCCTAATAGCCATATTCACTAAGATGGTATAAATTTAAAACCTTTTATACGGACTAATCTAACAACTCCAAATATGAATAAATTAGCTGAGTTTTAATCGTATATAATATTGGGAAAATGAAACATATTAAATGATTCTAAGGGAAAATTTAGTAATATTCGCTGACGTGTATAGTTTAAATTAAGATTTCATAAATAAAACATCTCATCAAGCAGGTTTTGTTTAATTTCCATGGCAATTAGGTCGAGTTTTACCCGTAAGCATACTTGGTGAATATGGATATAAAAGTTTTTATATACAATAAAAGACCATTGGTCAGGTACCAAGTATTTGTTTTTTTTTTTTTTTTTTTTTGAGAAGTCTCAGTAAGTTTTATTAACAGTTTAAAAAAATAAGTAAAAAAATAACTCACACCTTATTCAAAAATTTAAAAAAATATAAATGACAATCCTTATTTATCAACACATCTTGTAAGATTTAATATACGCCCCAAGAAAACATGTCAGTTGAATATAATTATAAAGTAAAAATAAAACCGAGGAATTATAAATTAAATAAGATCAAAAGATAAAATGGCAAATACAAAACTGATTTTTCATGTATTGTCCCCTAGCGTCATTAAACTATTAACTAATAGTTAATATAACATATTTTGAATAATTACAGCATTTAATTACAAATCATAACCTTATATAAGAAATAAGAAACTAAAATTTGTCGTAAACGTTTGGTTTTATAATTTGAGTACTTTTTTTACTCAGAATTGTCGGCTTTTTGGAATGGTAACGTTGCCTGTTTTAATGTATCTGGTTAGTGCCAGCCGTTGGTTCAGTTAAAAATAAATATAATAGATTAATATAGAGTTAAATTAGAAAAATAGGTAAATTTCTAATTTTAAGTCATTTGGGTTTCCTACGATTTCATTCATAAGTTGGAAATGATGCTAACAAAGTTAACTGTGGTTAAATATTAAAAATAAATCACTTTGTTTCTTTGCATTGTACTTACATATATAGCCGCTAACGACTATTTTAACAAAAAGCAGGACATTTAAGCAAGTCAGGTCTGACATCTACAATATGTTTTTTACCGGTATTAAGTTGTAATGTTTTTTTTTATCAATATTTTACAATTTATATTTTAATACTTACAGCAAAGTCAATAAAATTTGATATGTGGCTCTAAGCAACGGACTTAGTAATGACGGAAGTTGGTTGAAATTATTTGCACTAAATAAAATAAATGATTATTCTTTCTTCACACTTTACTTGAAAAGTGCACATTGTGTAGTATAAGTATGGTTAGTTTACATACATTCTTATTTGTTTGGGACATTATTAAGACTATTAAATATCTTTCAATGATATGATTTTTCCAATTACTCAGTGAGTAATACAATATTAAAAGATAATTTTCACAATTGACTCGCATAGATCACTGAAAAGACATTCTTTTTCCTTATTTATAAAAGTAAGTTTTAAGTAAAAAGATTTTTTAAATTAAATTTTTTATAATAATAAAAATACAAATGTAAACCGCATGATTTAAAAAATATATCAAATCCTTTTTTTTATTAATCCAACTCTATTTCTGAAGACGAGAGATAATAGGAGCATCATATACCTTTAAAATGTAAAAAAATATATTTTAATCTTTCCACTTAATTCAAATGCAGTCTGCATTTATTTGCATAACTGAGACTCCTCAAAAAATATGTGTTCTACCTATTACATTTTGAACGTTTTCGCCTTCCTACACTCGACCGCTTTGGGTTTGAACCCCTCGTAAGAACTGATGGATTGTTTAGCCAAGGTAATCCAAAATTACTGAAACAAAAAAAAATAAGTGGACAAATTTTACAATTACTATAAATTGAGAGACTACAAGTGAATAGATTTACCAATGCACATTTATAACAAATGTTTATACACTAAATTTAATATTTCTATCTTGAAAGATAAACAATTAGGTATAGGAAGAAACCAAAACGGGAAACTAGGATTTCTCTTTGAAACCAACCTAAGAACTCTGCATGTATGCCTAATTAGACCCTACTTTAAATAATATTTCCAGTACTAAAAAGGGTCTTATGATCCGATTCTTTGACCTAAATTTGAAATTCTATTAAAAACATAATTAGTGGCCAAATAAATGTTAAATTTAAATCGAAATTTTCAGCCTATTAAACTGTTTATTTCACTTTCTGACTGACTATGGGAGATATTCCAACATTTCAGGTAACCTACTATCCAATAACCAAACAATTATTTTGATATTCTAGATATCTAAAAACCTTTTTCGCTGGCCAATATGAGCCTAACGGCTAAATAAATAATATTGATAATTTTACACATTAAAACTTACTTGTTAGATATTTTTGGTATTGGGTGACCAAAAGCTGAAACTGGAAGTTCCTCACTTATTTCTAAAAATTTAATGTCCTCCATCTTCGGCCATAAGCTAGACAAAGGATTCTGATCATTTTCTCCCTTAGACCCTAAAGCTATTTTTTCTTGTCTTTGTTTAAGTTTCTCAATTACTCTTTGTTCTCTTATTCTTTGGACATCCCATCTGAAAAAAATTAACTTTGTCAAACATGCTTATTTAAAAAAAAAGTATCCAATGATTAGTATCTTTAACACAAATTTGACTACTATCAAAAGATTATCTGGCAAAAATACCATCTGTTACATGTGATTATTCTATCCTAGCAGATAAACAAATTTTAGGGAAGAACCAAACCAGGACACTCGGATTTCTATTTACGACCAATCTAACATAACTCTGTGTGTATACTAAATCAGACCCTACTTGGAATAATATGTTCACACCTGAAAAAATGGCTTTTGTGTTCACATAAAGAATCCTAGCGGAAATATTATACATTGCATTTTTTAAGGTCCCCCTCCTTTTATTTTTGAACGGATCAATTTAAAAAGTAGAACTTTAGGATATGAAATTGATGCATAAAACCATATTTTAGAGTAAAATTGACAGAAGAAAATTTTAAGATGGAAAAAAATTAAATGGAATGGTCATGTGGCAAATCATTTAAAAGCCCTTGACGAGTACTTTATAACCCCAGAATATAAAGTCAATACCTTTACCTTATACAAAATGGTGGCGGTACTTTAAAAATTACTTAAATATCTAATTTAGATGGAAATATTTCCAAAACTAATAAAGTTAAATGTCCTGAATGTGATATTTTCCTAAAACTCCTTTAAAGATCTTTTTATGGTGATCCTGGTGATAATATACAGGGTACAACAAAAACTAGGTATTTTTTATGAAGCACCCTATATATTATATCACCATTACAATGATCTTTAAATCAGTATTAAGAAAATACCACATTAAGTACGTCAAACTTTACTACTATACTTTCGGAAATATGGCCATCCTAATCAGGTATTTAGGTAATTTTTAAAGGACCGCCATTTTGTAGTAGGTAAAGGTATTGACTATATGTTCTAGGGTTATAAAGTACTCGTTTGGAGCTTTAAAATGATGTGCCACAAGATCTTTTTAACTCATTTTTTCCAAGATGGCGCCCAGCAGCCATTTTAAACTTTTATCTGTCAATTTTACTCTTAAATATCGTATTGATGCATTATATTATATCCCAAAGTGTTAATTTCTTTAACTGATCCATTCAAAAATAAAGGGGAGGGTAAAAAAGCATCGTATAGAAAACGTACTTAGTGGCCAAATACATTTTCTAAATCATTGGTGTAATAACTTTAAAAAAGTACCTACGCCTTACTTCCTACTGAATAATAAAATTTAAAGTTATTAATTTATATTACAGACATAAGGGGACCGTAATCACAAGCACGTATTTGCATAAATATTTTCTTACGTTTTATGTGTTTTAAACAAAAAAAAGTGATGTCACTTATTTACCTATATTTCATGTATTAATTTTATAAGCCTCTAAATTATATAAATTACCTCTTTCTTCGTCGTTCATCGATTTCTAGTCGCATATGACGTTTATTATAAACCTCGTCATCAAGGTTTTCAGTGCCTTCCATAGTATAACAACTTGTATAGTGTTTAACACGCCACCGAGGGACCTAAAATATTAAACATATTATAAAAAAGCGGTCTCAAATGGTGTAGATATTCGTCTTCATATTTTCTAAGCCTAAGTGATACCTGACGTTTGTTCTAAAAATTATAGAGCCATTTTACATAATATACAGGGTTGCTCTAAAAGGTCTGTACAAAATGCTACCAGACTCCTTGGGCCAAAATACAATTATTTAAGGCAATTTACCTTAGCCGAAAAGTTAAACGTTTGCGAGATACTGGGTGTATAAGTTTTTATTTTATTTTGTTTTTTTTTAATACTTTATTTGTTATTGGATTTTGCCTTGTTCTATTATGATTTCAGTAAATAATTGTTATTTTTCCTTATTGTTTGCATAAAAAAGGTATACCTGACAAATATCGCTACGAGCAATCGTTGCTGAGATATTTTAGATAAAACGTTTGATTTCACATAGAAAATTTTCTTAGCATTCCTTTACGCTTTATTTACCACCCGGGGTTCTCTAAAAGTTCTATACAAATTGGTACTACAATTTCCTTACGCCAAAATAACCAGGTAACCCAATTTGTCTTAGTTTAAAAGTTGATTTGCGACATACAGGGTGCCTAAGTAAAAAAATGTATAAAAATTTTGACACCTTGCGTCTCACAAACTACCAAATGGCGTAGATAAAGCGTGAATAAATGCAATGGCAAACTATTGTATGGAATAAAAAGTTTAAACTAAAATATCTCAAAAATTTTTGCTTGTAGCGATATTTATCATATACCTTTTGTATGCAAAAAAATATGGGAGGATACAAATTCCATACTAAAATTATAATATACAGGACCAAAAAAAAAAAAAAAATTACGACACTTTGATCCTAAGCAAATGACTGCAGGTGGCTCCCTTTACATTTTCCGACAAAAACATTAGCATATTTCAATTATGGCAGGAAATTGCTCTCTATTTATTTTGTACATGTCCTAAGATTATTAGATTACACAAAAACCAAACATGTCACAGAAATTTAATGGGTACTGTATTATTGTTTCCACAAGAACATAACAAGTCCACAACAATTTCCCACCGTCCCAAAATCGGAAATTTGGACTTGTTTGGTTTTTGTAAAAACCCCTCAATTCTTTTCTTTTATTTCTAAATTTCTAAAGATTTAACATCGATTTTCTATCCCCTCCTTCATCCACACCAAAAACAAAGAAAAAAAAGGTCCCCGTCCCCACTTTTCAATTCCACTGTTATCAAATTTAAAAACAGAACTTTAAAGTTTTTGCGCAAACGAAAAATATTATGTTAAAGCGGATTATTATGCCGCCCCTTTCGGATCATTTTGCCCCCCTAGAAACATGCCGCCTGAGGCGGTTGCCTCACCGGCTCACCCCTCGGGCCGACCCTGGTCGTGTATGGCAAATGCTTTTGTTTCTTTAAAAAAACAAGATTCACGTCGAGAAATGTTTTTTTTTATAGAAATATCCCGAAAAAATGTGAAAAAAGACCGAGAGAAAACTGCCTTTATTTTTAATAGCCCAGCAAAATTACACATATTTTCAAATGAAATAAGCATCCAATATCTGAAATTTCTGTTAGAACAACTTAATTTTAATTTACCGATACCAATGTGCATTTTAATACTCCCCGTATATAAATAAAGATTTTTAAGGTAACTTTTACACATTTTTTTCCTTGAATTTTTATTTAACAAATAATTTTTGGCTTAACGGAGACATACTAATTCCTTAATGGTTTGTAGAAGGCAAAGCTCTATTAATACCAAAAAGGGAGATCGCGTATCCGTCTTTTCGGAAGACTAGTGGTTATTACTGTGGACCACTCGGAAGGCGAGAGCGTAAGGTAACCTATTTGTTTTATATGGATGATGACCTGCAAACTCTATGCAACTAGTAAGTGACATCTACAACAGTCTCTTAGACTGGTTCACGAAAATACCAAAGATGTTGGCATAGAGTTCGGACTTGACAAATGTGCAAAACTAAGGCTGATGAAACGTATCGATGTCGACCAAAATCGTACTCAATATGTTAATGCTGTAAAGACCGAGCTAAAAAGCAATTACAGGCATCGCTTAAGGAAAATATGGAAATCCGAACTATATGGATTAAATAGCATGCAAGAAGAGCTGCGCGAACTGGACGTCAGCACACGAAAAATGATGCATCTTCTGCTGCATGCATCCCAGCTCATTAGTTTCCCGTATTACCTCCAACGCCATCAGGGCGGTCGCGGCCTTTAAGCTTGGAGTGTAGCATGATCGTCTGGTTTTCAGTATTGCTTGAGAAGTTGCCAGAAGCACGGATCCACTACTGCAGTTACTAAGAGAACATGGAATGGCCAATGTTGGAGCCGAGCGGGCTGCAGAGAAATTCCGTCCAGTGACGTACCTAGAGGTACCGAGGCCTGGGGCAAAAGCTAAGTTGCGGTCCCTTTTAGTAAATAATTTTTTTCCTCAAGCAAAAAACAGTCCCCATCTTCAAAATAGGGCCCCCTTTACAATACTTTTATAAAGTCAGGGCTGCCCTTTTTCTAGTTGCAAAAATTTTGACAACCAAGAAAAAAAGGTCCTTACCCTCCGAATAGGACCCCTTTCAACTTAACATGATATACTTTGCGAGGACGGGGACACTCTCTTTCACTATTTTGGTGCAAAAACAAGACTCGCTCTATCTCGAAAGCTTGCGTTTAGGTTTTTAAAATCCGCTGAGCTTAAGTCTGAGACCGAAGGGTTTTTACTAGCATGCCAAAATGGGGTGATAAACACATTGGTGTACCGAAGCCAATTTTCCAAGACCTGACACCGCATGTCGAGCCTGTCGAGAGCAACTCAAAACCCTAATGCACTTATTGTCAGCTTTTTTGAGGAAATTTAATTATCTACGACTTAATTTTATCGAAAACCAATGATTTTCGGAGATTATTTATTATGCACTTTTTTCCTTAAGCCACCCTTAGACGGTCAATATTATTGAAGCAATATTATTGATTTGAAGATATGTTCTGTAGTTTGGCGGATTCATTCGATAATAGATGGTATTTATTTGGTACACGCCAAAATAAAATTAAAGTACTAAAACCAAAAAATTTAAACAAGTAAACAGATAATTAAAAATCGACGTTCGGTGGCAAATCTGCCATCGTTATCAGACAAATGAAATAAAACTAATAAAAATTAAAACTTACTATTATTTAGGCTTTAAAATTTACAATTTTTCTGTTTTTCTGGGATATTTATGTCAAAGTTTTCAGAATATCCCAGAAAACAGAAAAATTGTGAATTTTAAAGCCTAAATAATAGTAAGTTTTTATTTTTATTAGTTTTATTTCATTTGTCTTGACAACGGTGGCAGATTTGCCACCGAAACGTCGATTTTTAATTATCTGTTTACTTGTTTAAAATTTTTTTGGTTTTTTAGTACTTTTAATTTTATTTTGGCGTGTACCCAAATAAATACCATCTATTAATATTATTGATGCAATATATTGAAGAACAAATGGTACCTGTCAATAATATTAAGTCAATCGAATTAAAAATGTCAGTTTTAATTATTCTATCGGGAAACATGGATCAACTGCTTCAAATTGCGTCTGTTTTGGTCGTGTGTAAAAAGAAAAGAAGGTGGCAATGAACCGTATAGACAAAGCTAACCAAAAACAGCTTTTTTGCGTAACTGACGTTTTTTTTGCATGCTATAAATATAACAATATACAATTTTCGTACTTTTCTTGGGAATAGGTTATCAATTTATGAATAACAACTTATTTACGACGTTTCGCACATTTTATTGTGCTTTTTCAAGCCTAAAACCAATAGAGAACATTAGACATATTTTTTTAAGTTTAAAATTAACATCTACAAATTAAAATTTTATATAACAATACACTTAAAGTACGTACAATATAAGTTTTCATTAATCCAAATAATCACTTTTAAAACAAAACTAACATTTATGACTGTATTTATTTTTTAAGTTATCTATTATATAATAAAACAAAACAAAATAAAATATTTACGGATGCCTACCTTGGAAATGTGGTACAGAGTATTCCATTTAAGAGGAAAAATGGCATATTTTTTAAATTTCACCACATTTTTAAAGAAATTCAAGATAGCGAATCCATGTATTTTAGCTCGGACAATTTAAAAATCTTATTAAAAAACAATTGCATGAAAGACAAAAGACTTACGCCATAAATGTTGTATTTTTTAAATGGAACACCATATTTATTATTATATTTTTAAATTCTATGGTCCATTCTAAGTGTTTTTTATTAAGGATACTACATGTTTATCTTTTAGTGTTTTTGAGTTATTGACGCTTAAAAGGTCACATTTTTGGCTTATTTAATTAAATACTGCAATATAAAATACAGGTAATGCAGGTGATTACCTGATACTTCAAAGTAATTTTTTTATTTTTTGAATTATGAATGTCTCTTCTTTTTGCTTTACTGGCATTTTCTCCACACTTGTAATATAGCGTTACTATCTGTAGTTTTAATCTAACGAAGAATTTTTAAAAACTAGTATTAAAATCCAACATTAGGTAAAAATTTTACTTTGAAGTATTAGGCAATCACCTGTAGTAAGGGATGCTGTAGCACGTTAAATGAGCTAAAACGCGATTCGCTGCCGTTTTTTAAACATTTGTTTGAGAAAAAGTTGTATATTGAAAAGATTCTTAAAACGATCCAAAGATTATCGGAAAGTTGGTTATTTTTACGGTTTTGTAATTTTGGGAAATTTAATGTGTTAATTATTACCATTACCAAAAAGTAATTAACTTTCCGATAATCTTTGGATCATTTTAAGAAACTTTTCTATGTACAACTTTTCTCAAAACAAATATTTAAAAAACGGCAGCGAATCGCGTTTTAGCTAATTTAACGTGCTACGGCATCCTTAAGTGTCGATAACCCAAAAACACTTAAAGGCAGACATGTACCTTTAATAAAAATACTTAGAATTTAGCAAAGAATTCAAAAATATAATTATAAATATGGTGTTCCACTTAAAAATGCAAAAACATTGATGGCGTAATTATGTTGTTTTTCATGCAATTGTTTTTTTATTGCGATTTTCAAAGTTCCCGAGCAAAAATACAACGACTGGCTATCTTAAATTTATTGAAAAACCTTATAACCACTAAAAGAATTTAATTTTATTTCTGGTATTTATATATACATATTTTTGGTTTAAAAGAAGCGAGAGTAGTAAATGGTTTTAAATATTCCTTTTAAGGATGTTCATATAGGGATGTATTAATAATTTTAAAAGTTGTTGTTTATAGGGTGTGAAATAAAGTATTATGTTATTTAAATTTTATTTATTTAGGAGGCTAAAATATATTTGGCTTAGGTTGCTGATATCTTTAGCTTGTTTTTCCCTTTTAATTTGTATCATTTTTTTAAAATTAAGTTTTTTATTGTTAGAATCACGGACTACTATTGCGGTTTCTTTAAAGTTAAATTCATGATTTGTGCTGGATTCGTGCTTATGTAAAGCAGTTGATGCATGTTTGGTGTATTTGTGTCCATTTAGTCTATTTTCTAGATATTGTGTCGTCATTCCGATGTATTTTTTGGGACAATTAAGACATGGAATGGAATATACTAAGTTTGATTTTTTTCTTTTTTGGTACTTTACTTTTTAATGGTGTATACAGAGTACCTATTAAATTATGTGCTTTATAACAAACAACTACGTCGTGTTTTGATAGAATATGCTAATTTTTGTGACAAACCATCAATATAGGGCCAGCGATAACAATATATGTACCTCGCACACTTGTTAATAATATCAATAGTATATGATAGTTATCAATATAATAAGAAGTATTGTTTAATAAGAGTGACACATGTTAATACAAATAATGAAATAGTGGACATATTATCAATCATTACGTTACTAGGAATGGCAACACAATGCAGCCGCAGTAAGTGGTGTAAATTTTTGTTTATGTCAATAATCGTTAGTAACTATTCTATTTGAAAACTTTTAAATAAATGGTTTTTGGCATATTAACTACCCTTAACGAGTTCTATAAACTATTAAAATAAATTACACAACTTTGAGTTACAGAACTTAAAGACTACGTATTTCGATTATATTTATTTTCTGTTACAAAATTAATCAATTCAGATTATGAAACTATTTGGCAAATAAACAAAATTTCAAAAAAATCTTTATCTGAAATTGAATTTAAGTTCGATAAAGTCAAAGCTTAAAATTTTGTATTTATGGAAACTTACCTCAAGAGTAGTATTTCCCGAAAGTTCCTCAATTGTTGGTTCAACAACAAGACTTGGAATTTCCTCATTGGCACAAGTTACAAAGTATGGGTCCTTCGAAGTTAAAATTGGAGTATCTTTTGCTGATCCTATAAATACACATTATTTACTTAAAAGTTTTTATTGACATAAGCAAAAATTACATTACATCAAATGGCTATTAACCTAGGTCCTTCAGCCTAATGTTATTAACAATTTGATATGATTATAAATTGGAATCAAAAGTGAATTTACAATTTATATAATTTAAAAAAAAACATATTAGGCATATATTTTGTTTATCAAATTAAATATTCTAGTTCTTCATATATTGTTCTTAAAGGATATTTATGTGTTTGTTGTCTTTTTCTTCATCAGTTTATTTTAGACAAATAAAGCTAAAAAAGAGTCTGCAAATTACCATCTGCAGTATGTAATCAAACAAATTAAATATTATTACTGATGTTCTCTAAATTATGTTTTTCAAGGAAATGTTTGTTTGTTTTTGTAGTCATAGTTTAATACTACGATGGACACTGTTTTTATATATTCGCGTTTTGTTTGTCTAGCGCATCCGAAATCTATGTAAAAAGCTTTGGGTGCCAAATACATTGGAAAAGCCTAAAATACGGGTTTTGATACAGGTGTTAACAGGGGGCGAATTGTAAGAGAAATATTAGAAATTTGTTTAAATTCAATACCTTGGAACACATTTCTTATTGTACACAGCAATAATATAGTTTTAAATACATATACAAGTATGGGTTTTTAATTTTTTAAAAATAAAGTCTTTTTCGTAATTGCTGGTCACATAAGTTTGCAACAAATAAGAACTTTTATTTGTTATTGAAATATTCCAAACTAAAATGACCTTAAAGACAAAAACATTTTAGGTTAGTGATCATACAAGATTTGCTAGATTATAATCCGGACAGGTGAGTCAAAAATAATAAAGGTGATAGAGTGAGCCAAAATAATGTTAGTACTTTATATATAAAAAAGTTCTATCGCGCTTCCTTACAGAGATACTAACCTTCAAAGGTAGAAATTCATTTATAAGTTTTAAACTGTTACCACAATAATAATAATATTTTGGCATTTCAATTAACTCCTACCAATGCTTTTTTTCATAGGCAAATGATTGCGCAGTAAGTCACAATTATACAGGGTGAGACGATTTTTTTCGTTTATTGTATTCATTTTTAACAGGGGTAAAAAATTTGACATTTCGGTTTAGCCATTTGATTTCTTTATCAGTTTTGTACAAAAAAGGTATACCTTATTTAATTCGATATCTTGAACCGTTTTCCATAAAACCGAATATTAAATCCAGACATTCCAACATATATGTATGAAATAAAAAGTCAATTTTTTGAGAAAACTATTTAAATATGGTAAGATTAGCAAAAAAAGTCTTTTAGGCAGGAAACAAAGATAAATAGAAAAATTAGTTTTATTTAAACAAGGAGATACACGGGGTGATTCTTAACCTATACGCATAAACTTGGAAAATTATTGCTAAAGACAAGTAATGACTAATAATGAAAAAAAAGTAAAATATTTTTATTTAGGTAGATAATAAATAATTGTTTTAAATAAAACAAAGAACGTCAATTCTAAGCGTAAATAAAAACAAAAAATAAAAGAGATCGTAAACTATCTTTTGTTACGGAATAATCAACTGATTTTTTGTTATTCATAAAAACTAAACCAACAACTTTTGTAATATTAATGTTTTGTTTGATGGCTAGTACTCTTTTAAAAGTCCTGGTTGTATATTTACGTGATTGGAGTTAAAATTATGGCTTAAAATTAATATACCAAATGATTTTTGTCACAAAAAATAGGTATGTAACTACCCTTATTTTTCATTATCAGTTAATATTTGTCTTCAAAATTGAAGTTTTTTTATTTAAAATAATTCTTTATCTTACTAACCAAAAATATTTTACTTTTTTTTCGTTATTGGTCATTATTTGCCCTTAAGCTGATAAGTGTTCCCAGGATATAAGCACAAGGTAAAGTAAGTATTCCCAAGCTGACGAAAGCACCACTGCAATCCTCCCGGTATCCTAGACCTGCTATTATTTGTATAGCTCTACCTTTTTTTTATGTTTTATTTGTTTTCTGGGAGATTAAATTTAAACAAAATATTATTTGGCTTTTCTCCAGAATAAAATTTAAAAGTTTATTTAACATTTTAAGAAAATTAAAACTTTTATACATTATGAAGAACTATTCTGCTCTTACATAATATAATAAAAGTTATTATTGCTTTAAAATAAATAAAATAATGAAATATTCAATATTAAGTTACTTACAATACAAAGCTTTCAATCTATAAACATAATATTTCATTATTTTATTTCTTTTAAAGCAATAATAACTTTTATTATATTATGTAAGAGCAGAATAGTTCTTCATAATGTATAAAAGTTTTAATTTTCTTAAAATGTTAAATAAACTTTTAAATTTTATTCTGGAGAAAAGCCAAATAATATTTTGTTTAGCTCTACGTTGCAATCCAAATACCCTAAGGGCACTGGACGAGTGATCCCATACCATTATCCAATAGGTCATGACTCTATAAAAAGCGCGTGATAGGCTGTCTTTATAGTCTCATCCGAAACACATCCACACAAGTTGCGCGTAACAAATACACTACTTCTAAGTCTCTTTCATACACTTTTTACATGTGCATCCCATTTTAATTTAGTGTCCAAACAGACTCCCAGAAACTTAACAGTTTGGGTGAGTTTGGTGGGTCACGATCAGTGTGTCTCAGAGTAAACATTAATTTCTGTGTTTTATCCTGGTTAAGTATGAGGCTGTTGGACAAGAACCATTCCTCCACAGTCGCCCCTGCCTCGTCTAGCCTGTCATTCGCCATCCGCTCAGATTTACCAATCGTGTAAATGGTAGTGTCATCTGCAAAAAGCACACATTTCCCTACATTCTGGTTAAGAGGTTGATCATTTATAAAAATCAGAAATAGAATAGGGCCCAGGATTGATCTCTGTGAGACACCTATATCTAATTCTGCAGGATCTGATAGTACATCATTTACTCTCACAACTTGGAAGCGTTCTTGCAAATAGAACTTATCAAATTTCATGTCAAATAAGTTTGATTAAATATTTGATACAATTTGTTTGAAGACGGAGGTGTAAATTAAAAGAAATTATTTAACAAACTTCATCAAAGTTGCCAACTGAGGTGATTCTGGCAAAAAAACATATGTAAATCAGCCCCAAACGATTTTTAAGTTTTCCGTTAAAAGAAAATATTTTATTTACATAAGCACACTCCAAAGTTTGTCCTAAAAATATTTAAATAAACACTCAATGAAAACCACAACAAAAACCAAACAATGCGCAATGGCGATAAAATGCAGGTTAAGTAGTTGCAAACTGCCAGTTTTTAATCCATTAGGTTGGTAGTTTTGCATCAATTATTTGAAGAAAATAGGACGTGTTGTAATCCTTCAAAGAAAGTTGACAAGGCGGCCTTGAATTTCCTTGATATCCTATTTGCTGTTTTACATTGACAATTTTTTAAAAGTAAAGTTGGTCCAACTTATTTGACAAAAAGTCTGATAAGTTTAAAAACACAAACCACCCTTAGGCAAGGCGCGCACTGAAGTGGCAAGCGAGTGACATGGCAGCGAAGTGGTGACCTAGTGGCGGGTATATCCTCTAAAGCTCTCTAAAATTAAACATTTTGGAGCCAGTGGTACCCAAATGACGGCACACACTTTCCAAAAACCATACCACTACTACTTTACTTTAATGTGCGCTTCTGTATTTATTTAGGCAGGTTTTAAAGATTAATTGTGACATTGACTTACCACCTGGTCGCCACATCACTTACTTACCATTTCAGTGCGCGCATTACCTTTTAATAATAATAATAAAGTTTATGCGTATAGGATAAGAATCACCCTGTGCATATGTAACGCTAAATTTGTGTAATTGCCGATTTCATGTATTCGGCAAAATATTGCTTAATTCGTAAAATAAACAGTAGAGTTGTCGATTTCTTTTATTAGGCAAATATTTCAGTTAATATTGCCTATATCACGGAATAATATTTGTTTCGTTTTATTACCAACTTATATAATATGTATTTTTTACATATTTAAATTTAAAGGAGAAATAAATAAAAATTATATTGTTTTGCAAGACTAAATAATAAATGTAACACCTTGTTATATCGTCGTTTAAGTTCTATCACCTTGCAAGTCATTTTTAACAACTATTCAGGAGAGACATTAACGAATCATTTTATACAAACAAAGACGCGCAAAACGAATTTTGTACTTAAAGTATACTTTAAAATAGTTTTTACAACAAAAAAACATGAATATTTAGTATAAATCTTGTATTGTCATTCGATTCTCTAGCCAATTTCATAAAGATGTCAAAACCGCCAAAAAATATTTACGTGGTGATAGAACTTGAACAACGATATGTTTACAATTTATCACAATTTCGTCATAAAATAAAGTAACCTTAAATTTGCCCAACTTGCTTTTAGTAGACTACACCGGAACCGGTAATTTGATTCGTTGGAAGCCTCACAGACGGTCATGCAAAACTGTCACATTGAAGGGGAGGAGGTCACGGTTAGTTCTGGTTAGTTAAATATATTTTTTAATTCCTTAATAAAGCGAATAAAAAAAGATTTAACTAACCAGAACCAACCATGACCACCCAAATGTGACAGTTTTATTTACCTGTTCCGGAGCTATATACTGTAGTCTGCGTTTAGTTTGTTGGTTGCCAATTTCGCGTATTCGGCAAAAATAAATGTGCCGATTTTACGTATTAAGACACAGTTTTGTCTTTTACAAGAAATTGGCAACTCTACTGCTTAATTTGCGAATTAAGCAACATTTTGCCGAATACGTGTAATCGGCAATTGCACAAATTGGGCGTAACTTACCATACATAAAACAAAAGACTCAGCTTGACAAAAATACATGAAAGGTACCAACGATTTGAAGTGATTTATGATTTGTATTTAATTAAAACTTTTTAACACCCGTCATTCGTCCCGATCTGCGGGTATGTCCGTAAAATGATCTTTCAAAGTCATAACCACCAAAAATTTGTTTTTTTTCCGTATCAAAATAACCGATATTGCTGTGCTACTTATAAATAAGGTATAAACTAGAAACATTATTTATTGTTGAAGCCCGGTAAGAAACAAAATTTAAGTAAGTAATAGGAATTTTATAATACGTTATTGGTTGTAGTATACCTATGTAAAATTTAAACATTTTCATTATATACGAGAACGAGGTCAGATTTATGAGGAAAACATAGTTTTTGGAGATTATACCAAAATTATTGTTATTTTTCTCAGAAAAAATATCTTTCCAGATTTTTTGCGGTAGTATATGTATTGTAGCGATTTTCAAGATGGCGGACTGAATTTAAGGTCTTTTGGTCCGGGGGATTTTGTGGGATTTTTAGTAGGTTAAATAGGGCTCAAAACACTAGCACTTCCCGCTAGTCCCAGCTTTAAGCTAATTTGTTCCGGATATACTGCTGGTTGTACTGGTGTCTAAATATAACTAATCTGGATAATGATAATAGCAAACCAGAGCCATCTACCGACCCCAAGACACGCTATAGCAATTTCCAAACCAAAAAGGGTATTTAAATGGACGTGACGTCACTATTTTGTTATCAGAAATGAGTTGGTAGGTATTTAACCAATTAACGTGGGGTACCGAAACGAAAGTGCTTATAATCTAGCAACATGTACAATAGGCAACCCACAATACATGTTGCTTGATTGCTGGTTGACGAACGCCTCAAATATGCATAACATATACTTTGTTAAAAAAATCGATAAAGTAGCGTTGAGACATCTCGATAACCAGAGAAACTTAAAAAAGATGATGTAAACCGGTGCAGTAGAAGTCTCTAATGCTTAGTCCTCATGTGAACAAAAATTGCGTAAATCCGGAACTGCGGATTGGCGCAACTTTCAAAAGTCGTCTGTTTATAGAGGCAAAAAACATAAATTTAGATTAACAAGAAAATCGGCGGATTTCGTAAAAAGTTAAAAATTTCCAACTTTTTTCGGCACCGTCACGGATCTGTTACTTTCAACATTGCTGCGAAAAGCCCAATAAAATATCAACATTGTAGTCACGTGATTCCGGACTGCCGTGGTTCCGCAATATTTTACCTGAGGACCAGGCATAACAAAGTATCTGAAAATATCGGAAACTATCAAGAGACGGCACTATCGATAATTGACCATAGTTTTCGATAGTTCTGGTTAGTTCATAAAACTTGATTTATTTAAGATTAAATATAGTAAAATGGATTTTGAGGTTTGACAAAATGAAGACAAAGAACTATATTTTTCTCTCGCCTACCAAAGAAGGTAAGTCTGTTATTTATTATTGAAATCATGTTGGGTGACTCAGCTGCCGGCTCCGGTTCTAAATATAGGTGCCAGCTCAGGGTTGTTTTCCAGTGACGAAAATTTTTGTGCGTCACGCTCCAGGGCTTGAAGCTCTTGAACTGCTCTAAAAGTTAGTCACTGGAACGCATCCTTAGACAAGGAAAGAGAAATACTTTAAGAAATTTTAAAATTTCGTTGTTTTTAACCTTTCTTGGCTTTATAATAATAATCTTTTTTCAATATCTAATTCCATTTAAATAAATAATTTTAAAAAATCCATCCTTAACCATAAAAAAACACGTTTGAAGCACAAAAACCAAAAGAGGGGTTGGTGCATGAGGGGCAAGGGGAAAGAAAAACGGAGTAGCTCAGGTGCATAACACTTTCCGTCACTGGAACGCCATAAAGTAGAACAAACTGCTCCTGAGCTACTCGGGAGCGCTCTATTTGCGTCACTGGAAAGCCCCTCAGGTTCATAAGTTAATCGGCCTTATTAGAGAATTATTGCACAGTGAAATAAGGCCAGGCACTAATAATACCGGCCTTATTTTGACATCTGAGCTTGCGGAAATGCATGGTAGGATAAGGACTCCATTAATAGGGAATTATTGGAATTTATATAAGGTCTAGCAGTAGTGGTTTTAAATAAGGGAAACTTTATTAAAGTTACTGCTAGACTTTAATTGTGCCAAAATATAGTCGGTCGTATCCCTTCCTTATTTTGACATTTGAAAACAAAATGAGGTTAAGGCTTAAAGTAATTTTTGATTATTTTCAAATTTTCTTTAAAATATACTAAAAACTTAAAACTTATCTATTTGTAACTATACAAAACAAATAAATAAAATAGACTATAAATAAAAACAAATAATATTCCAATTTTAGGTTAAAAATAATACAAGCATGTCATGTTGACCAATAACACTTCTTCACATAGGCGCGTTAAGGTATAGCAGTAATAAAATAAGGTTTTTAACCTAATACTGCTAGCACTATTTGCCTATTCCAATAATTCCCTAATAAGTATAGTGCCTGGCTTTATTTATGTCGGATTTAGGTCGTGCCTTATTTTAGTCTTATTTTAACTTCGGAACTGTTCGTCTAACCGAACGGCTGCCGACCACAAAATTTAAAAGTTTTTAGAAGTAAAAATACTTAAAATCTTGCTTTTTAAATGTATTTCTGTAATTGTATTAAACAAAACCCTACAACACAAAACAATAAAGAAAATCTACTAAAATTTTTGCTTTTTTAGGTTAATGGTATGGTTATGGTAATGAAATAACATGATTTGCAATAACTCTAAATTATGGGTATATAACAAGCACTATTTAAATAAGGCCGGTATTATTAATTCCCAAGCTTATTTAGGCAACTTGCAATAATTCTTTATTCATGAGGTGCTTTGGTTATTGGTAAATTTTCAATGTTGGTTCCAGTGTTGCCAGAGATTGAGGTTTTCTAACAAAAAAGGAAAAAGCGATTTTTAAGGTATAAACGAGTTTTAATGATTTAGAAGCTAATCTAGTCTGAACGCCATATAACGTCCTTAACGTTGAATATGTACATATATTGCATTATTTATGCACTTTCCAAAAAATGGCGTATAAACACCTTTACTTTAATTGTTATGCCTAGACTTACTGTACGGTAAGTTATTGAGAAAAATGAAAAAATTCGGAGATCTGTAACAACGTGAGTATATCAAAATAGCATTGGTCTGCCGGCAGTCACATAATTTTAAACCTCCGCATTTCCGCAATAACTTCAGGTACATGTGAGGACTAGGCATTAACGTGGAAGCACAATTAAACATCGGCGTATATCCTGTGGCGTTTGATTTTTACATGAGGTTTTTTTACTTGTCCATTTTTTCGTAGAAAATTAATTTTTCTAAACAAAATGCGGCCCAGTAATGTGAAAAAGGGATTTTTAGAACCACAAGGAGGATTTTCATCCTATCCCACCTGGCAACACTGGTTGCTTTTTAAATTAAGTCAACACTAAAGTTCTTGCGTATTCCGGAGTCCCCATTGGTATTTGTAATTGTTTATTGGATATCTTTTAGATATCGGTGTGAAAAAACAGCCGCAACACTGTCCTAATGCAGGGTTTTTTGCAAAGTCGGTCTATATAGGGTCGCGACCTTCGGCCATATTGCTTTGACGTGTAATGTCACATCTCCCATTTTTCGGCCATGTTGTTCAGTGCCGGAGATATACAGTTTATTGTATTATTAGAACAACCGTTTACAAAACAGTTTTTAATTATTAATAAGTTGTAAATTCTTTCACTTTAAATACAAAACATTTGGAATTACATTTTTCAACAAATATCACTTTCAAAACAATGCAAAATTAAATGCTCAAATTCTAGACGCCACTGGATTGATCATTGGCTTTGATTTTATCCAGTCTTGCCCAAAGTCGGTCTATATAAGGTCACGACATTCGGCCATATTGCTTTGACGTGTTATGACGTCACAACTCCTATTTTTCGGCCATGTTTTTCAGTGCCGGAGATATACAGTTTATTGTATTATTAGAACAACCGTTTACACAACAGTTTTTAATTATTAATAAGTTGTAAATTCTTTTACTTTAAATAAAAAAACATTTGGAATTACATCTTTCAACAAATATCACTTCCAAAACAATGCAAAATGAAATGCGCAAATTCTAGACGCCACTGGTTAATCATCAGCTTTGATTTTACCCAGTCTTGCCAACTTTTCTCCGTGAGGTGCCCTTCCTTGCGTCCCCGACCTCGAACCGCCTAAAAGTTGAGGATATGTCGCAACCTTAGACTATTCACAACAGACCAAACATTACTTGTTTTTTCAATGCTAAAATGCCGTTTGTTTTGTTGCCATGATTAAAATACTAAACATGAAAACACAAACGTGTGTGACAAAGAAAACAAATCAAAATAATTTGCCTTTGTTTACAAAGACCTTTGTGTTGGCAACACTGTAAATAATATAATGACGAAGTGCATTTCGATTGCTAGAGGTATGCCATTCTAAGGCAATAATAAAATAAGCAAAAATAACACCAAATAAGAATGTTTTAGATAAACTTGTAAAACTTTTCTAAATAAGATTTGGGTATGTATAATTTTACGTTTTATAACGTGGATATAAAAATATACCTCACATTCTCAAAAAAAACTTCATTTTGTTTATAAGAATGTGGGGTTACTGATTATTTATGACATAGACATTGATGATTGTCTTATGTATTTATTTTTTAAATAGAAACTTCTTTAAAGCCCAATTGGTCATTTAGATGACGTAAAGAAATATGAGCGAAAATTATCCCAGACATCGCCTAGCCCTTTTTATACTGATAAATCCCCTTTTGTGTGTGTTTATTTTTTTATTTTAAATAAAGGAATAAACATTTAAAAAATAAATAAAATATAGAATAAAAACTGGATATGTAGCTTAATTTAAAAGATTGTATTACTAAAAACGTATATTCCTAATTTTTTGGACGCCATTTTATTTTGCTTGCTAGTTTATGGCTTTTTTGTGCTTGCAATGTAAAATATGATGCCCATATATAATAATTTTAAACCAAGAAATTTTAGTTAGTAACTAACTAGACATGGTAAATTCAGAATATTTTAAATAATAGATTGAAAATCATGATCTTTTTATTTCAAATTATTATGGTATTAAAAGTATTCTAATCTATTAATCATACAAAATAATATGCATTCCTTTAAAAAGACTTGATGTTTTACCAACCCTTACATTCGGTTGCGCATTCGCCATTCTACACATACTTTACTTATAAATGAACTGACTGATTATGATAATACCCGATTTGCACTAACTAGTTCGTAATTTATACGAGCACACTAGGCGCTCAGGTTTCGGTACGATCAAGGACCGATCAAATATCTTACATGGTATTTAAACATCATTCAAGGTAATTCTTTTAAAATGCATGTAAATTATTTGATCGGTCCGTGAGAGTACCGAGACCTAAGCGCCTTGTGTGCTTTAACCTTTAGCAAACAAGCATTCAATTTTTTTATTATTACTGGACACAAATATTCTTTACTTTCATTCATGCTCACCAAATTTGCCATTTTAGATTTTGGGTAATATTTGTGATATGCACTTTGTTATTGACTGAATTTAAGCATTTACAAAACAACACAAACACAAAGGTTATTTCGAGTAGACTAAAACCTAGTTACAAAGGTGCCACAAGCGTCACACAAATAAAGACGGCAATCAACTATCGCTGTCTAAACGCGTCGTTTACAACGTGTGCGAGCAACAAAAAGGAGAATAGTTGAAAGTGAGACAGAACTGGTGACGCCGTGGCATCTTCTCAACTGGCAAGAACTTTACAATATAGCGATAAGCGAAAGATACCACTTTTAATACTTTTTTTTTTGTTTAGAAGTTTCATTATTTAAAAATTTTTGTAATTTTAAATGCTATGGATTTAAGGTAGGAAAAACTTGATTTTCGTAAATTTAGGACTAAGACCAAAATAAGAAAGATAAGTAATTTTAAAATGTCTCTTATTGGCAATTTTTCATTTATTGCAAAAAGTAAAAAACAACTTGTTATTGAAATAATATTATTTTTAACAAAAAAGTAACGATAATTATTTCATGAAGAGGTTTTTGGTAAATAAATAACACATATGTAAATATAAATATACTTTTATTTGCTTTTCAGTAAACATAAGAAATACACGAATATACGTAATATACGTATACGTATAATAAAGCAAGAACAATGTGGGACAGATTCATTACCATGTTTATATGCCGGCATTCTTTGTCTAATGTCTTCCTGTTAGTGTACTAACCGCCTTAGGCCGTCTTCTTTTTACGTATTGCCTATGAACCTTTTGAATTGACTAAACGTGTATAAAAAATGTTAATATTTATATTGTCAAATAAATAAACCCTACAGTAAAAACTACATACTAAACATGTATAAAAACACAATCAAAATACCAAAAAAATCAACAGAATCTCCTATTTATATAGCATCCACTATATTAATATTTTTTCCACTAGCAACATTTATTTAATCAATAATTTAGTATATTTTGTATGTGTGCGTGTGTATATACATATGTAAATCAGGAATTAAAACGATAGATTGATAGGATTTTTAAATAACCACTTATGTATTACATTTGCTTAAAGGCAGTTTTACAAATAATATTACATCATTTAATTTAAGATTTATTCTCATAAAAGAAAATTGCACTAATATCATAATTAGTCATTTGTAAATAAGTTATGTGTATGAAATAATTTAAAACATATTATTATGTATCTCATAACGAAATAAATACCAACAGACTACGTCAACAACGATGCGACGCCAATGAATTGCAAAACAAACATATGTTTACTTACTTGTGAAATGACACATTGGGGTTTAAAAAGTCTATTTTTTGCATACTTGGCATTCACGAACCATATTGTCGGTAATATTGTCCAATAATTTACACAAAAAACACTATAAGACACATGAAAAACTGAGAAAATCACCAAAACAACTATTTTTCACAAGGCAACGCTGCACGTAATGGCGCATGAGAAGTGATAAAAATGCTACGAGACTAGCCAATCCGAGCCCGCTTGGAGGCTATGACCCGTAGCAACGTTGTCGGGTTGTTTAGTCAATTTTCCGTGATTTAAAACAAAAAGAAAAACCTGTAAATAATTAAATATAATGATAATTTAATATGAACATAATAATAACTATAGAATTCTGATATCAAAATCACCTTAAAGTTTAGACGATATTCTTATATAGTATTACCAGTAAAAATTGTATTAACAAATAAATGCAAAGCATGGCAAAAGCCAAGACTTTTGATATAAAATAGCAAAAGTGGCACTAGCGCTTGCCTTATGACTTAAGCAAAATTATCTTGAAAGTAAATAGTCCAGTAAAATCGGAGAAATTTTTAATGTCTGATCGTAATCAAATGTAAACAAGTTTCGTCTCCTGTAAAGGATAAAAGGTCATTGGTCGCAACCTTATAAAAATATAAACTAACCTTGGTCTTGCCAACTTTTCTCCGTGGGGTGTCCTTCCTTGCGTCTCCGACCTCGAACCGCCTAAAAATTGAGGATGTATCGCAACCTCTTCCCAGTATAAATATAAACTAACCTTGGGTTTTTAGCATTTTAAGGATTTCCGTTTGTCATTTACAAAAAAATTTAGGTTAGGATTTTATATTTTTATAGTTTTTGTGGTCTTTTATTCCTTGGGTTTAGCGGCGTATATAAGGAGTGTTTAGGGATTTGAATTCCCTCCCGCTTAGTATGACTGAAAAGGGAAATTTGTATGGAAAAATGCTTTGTTTGTTATGTTTTTAATGCGTATGGTTATGCAGCTCCCCTGCTACACGGGAAGCAAACAGAACATATTCGATTAAAAGAATGGTAGAAAAAAGATTGTTAGGACCTTTTTGTGGTCCCTAAAACATTTTTGGGCAAGAAAAAATCGTAGTGAGGAAAAGAATGCGTTTGAAAGAGGGGACCGTTTTTTCGTGTTCAAAAGTTTGTTGATAGCACATTTTCTTGGCAGCCATATCCCCTCTGATATCCTTTCTGATTAGTGACCATCAGTGTTAAATTCAGGGTGTAGTCAGGGCCGAACTAGCTATGTCGGCGCCCCTAGTAAATGCAATTGTCAGGGCCCCTATTTGATAAAATTAAAAAGCAAAAAAATGCCTACGTCTTTTTAATAATATCGAAGAGCAAAAAAATTAAAGAGCAGAAAAAAAGGACGGTTTTTCCCTTTTTGATAACATTGAAGAGCAAAAAGCAGGTCTTTCCCTTTTAGATAAAATTAAAGACCTACCCCATTTTGATAACATTCATGACCCAAAAAGTCTTTAGGTGTTTTGTAGTAACTTTATTAACGAAAACAAATATTTAAACACGAAACATTTCACATTTTTAAATTTTTATCCTCCGCCATTTTGTTGCGCGGGGACCCTATTCAATGCGGAGCCCCTGGGCAGTTGCCTACTCTGCCTAATGGATAATCCTGCCCTGGGTGTAGCCCAGGGGACTATCCCCATCCAGAGGTGGCGGAGGGAGTGAGCGATGTGAGCAATCGCACATGGCCTCGCGGCTTTGGGGGCCTCGCGGATTACATTTTGCACATTAATAAAAGAATAAAAAAAAGAATAAAAGTAAAATAGTAAAGGGCCTCCCAGGAAAGGTGAGGAAAAAAATCCTCTCGAGAGAAATCTGCTAAACATGAATTAAATATGTGCTAAAAATATATTTCTTTTACGTTTTTATTATTACCTTCAAATAACGGACTATCATGTTCTAGGTACCTTAAAAAATTTTAACTAATCAAAAGTCTTAATGGGCGCAAAATCCGGGGATGCATGATTTTTTTTTAATATCAGGACTCAAAGCGAAATAAAAAAAAAACGATTTGAACAGAAAATGTAATTTCTTATACATAGAGTCTTAATCTATACCTAAAAATAAACATGTTTTTTGGGATAATTTTTATTAGAGTGTCTTATTTTAATTTTGTCCCTCAAGATGAAACCCCTAATTTGCCCATATTCTATATATTTTAATGCAGAAACCATAAAAAAAACCTTTGTAAATTTTTATTATTATTTTAATCTTTAGATAGTTTACTTACTTTATCCTAAACACATTTTTTTATTGGGTGAAGGTGAAGGATGTTTTTATTTTCGATCTTAATTACAAAGTCCTGATATTTTAAACTACTTTCGTTTGTTCTACATCTTCTAACGCCTGAATCAGCAAGGAAAAATTAAAAACGTCTACCATCTATTTAAAGTCAATAATCAATTTTGTAAATAGTGGTCACGGTACCTATTTGTAATATATGAAACACCGAAAACAGAAATCGGTATTTCTAACACTTGTGAATAAGAATTAAATTTCTGTTTTCTGATATCCAATATGTTCCTCATTGGATATTGAATTCGCCTTGTTTCTCGGTTGTCTATCAATAACCAATAATCAAGGCGCCTTCTGAATAAGGCCGATTAAAATTGATAATTGATTTTGTGAAAAAATAGCTAGTTTTTAATTTTTCCTTACTGAATTCAACGGTTATTACTAACCAAAATAAAAAAATTTCACAAAAACTATAAAAATACAAAATCCTAACCTCTATTTTCTTGTTAAAAAAACTAAAACCCTGCATTAGAGCAGTGTTGCCGCTTTTTTTTGTCACACTGATACCTAAAAGATATCCAATAAACGATTTTTAATATCAATGCGGACTCCAGAATACGAAAGAAATCCAATGTTGACTCAATTCAAGAACCAACATTGAAAATTGATCAATAAACAAGGCACCTCGTGAATAAGGCGGAATGGGTGCATTTAAGGAACTTACAGTAATAAAGCGTTCGCACACTCTTTTTTATAATTTTATTTTAACTGACTTTTTTAGGTTATTATAAAATGTAAATTTTTCAATTTTTCTAACCAGAACAATTTAGTAACACTACGTATTAACAAAGCCGATAATTTTTTTTTCACCAAAAAAGAGCGAACAAGAGCAAGCGAGCATTCTGCATCCGTAATTGCCCGGTGAGTACCATGATACAAAGATTACAAGAAGGTAGGATCAACAGCGATTCCAAATTGGTTCGCTTTGCGCATGACGTAGCAATGTGACTTTTTTGGCGCAATATTTAAATTTAGGTCCTAAGAAAGCCTGCAGTGTTTTTGAATTTAGGTCATTTTTTAAATATGAGGGCGAGTATAGGGAAATATCTTTTAAGAATAATATTACTGTTAATCTAAGAACATTTAAGAAGTTAAATAGTAAACAAACTGTTAAAAACGCGAAAACAAACGTAAGGTTTCAACTTTGTTTACAAATTTAGTCACATTACTACGTCAGAGACGGTGGGCACGTGATAAACGTCATGCGCAAGATCCTACCTTTTGTATTTGTTGTATCATGGGTGAGTACGGACTAGCGAGCGAACAAAGGTTTAGTCAAACGACTTTCCGAATCTCCTAAACATAAAGCAAAAATTTTATAATTTTAAAACCTAAATAATAGTTATTTGTTTAAATTTTTATTTTTATTTAATTTTATCTTGACAACGGTGGCAGACTTGTCACCGAAACGTCGACTTTTAGTGTTTTAGTTACCTACTTATTTTAAATTTTTTTTTGGACTTTTTGGTTTTTAATTCTGAATTGGCGTGTACCCAAATAAATAACATCTATTAAATGAATCCGCCAAACCAATACAGAACATATATTAAATAAGTGTACCAAATTTTATGTAGAGCGGTTAAAAGATTCTTAAGATATTTTAAAAAATACCGTCTTTTTAAAAAACTTAGCGGCCTATATCTCAGGAATGAGGCAAGTCCGGGCATATGTTTATAGAAACTCTTTTTCATTAAAAGACATGGGAAATCGCACCCTCAAGTTTCATACCGTAGTAGTACCGTAGAAACACCCTGTATATGTACGTAGTTTGGTAATAGATATTCATAATGGAACAAAAAACATACATAAAAGAGCTATATGAGTCACCCGATGCGAGAAGAAATCTGCCGCAGGAATAGCCCTCCTATAGTTTGTATAATTTCTCATTATTTACATGCACGAACATGACGTAATGTTCGCTCTTGCTCGCTTTTTTGGTGAATACGCACCTAGAGGTTAGTTATAAAAATTCTACGGGGATCAAAATACGCTTTACCACTCTATTAAAGTGCTATTACCTTAATACGCCCAATTTTATTTTTATTTTAAAATTTAAAAAAAAGTTAATTGGTCAAAGAGCTTCCTGGGTTTTCATACTTGTACCCTGGATAGCACTGCCATATTTAGAAGAAATGATATATTAAAATCAAAGTAAAGGTCAAAGTTTAATAAAAAGCTTTAAAGAGAAATAGAGATTCGGTAATTCGGGTCCAACTTTTTATGGCACCCACTCGCACCAAACTTTACTTATTTTATTTATTTACAAAAACAAAAAAAAAGCTAAATGTTAACTTTAAAAAATTAAAGATAAATGTAGTGCCAAATATTCTGTGTGTCAAATTTTTAAAGGTACAATATACAGGGTTCTAAACAAATGCAAAACATTTTAGGAGGTGATTATCCACCAAAAAATAAGAAAAAATTTCGTATTAACATATGTCCTAAACGTCTTAGTTTTTGAACTACTAAAAATATTGTTTTTTTTATAACTTTTATACCCATTTATATATTATTAAAGACCCCGCTCAATCCTTACTGAAAGTGGCTTTCAATTATTATTTTTTTAATTTGATATGTTGTAGATCTTAACTTCCTGATTAAATGTTCTCATGGGCACAATGTCCGATCTCTTTTAGTTTAAGAGTTATAGAGCCTCAAAGTTGGAAATTTGCTAAGTTAAGATTTCGAGTACCTCCTATGGTTTTAATTTATTTTCTATCTTACTAAAGCTTTTACAGATCATATTTTGATAAATATCTATTGGATATTATATAAAATAGTAAAATAAAAGTAAAGTTTTTATATAGGATGTTTCTTATAGCAGTGGCGCCGGAAAATATAAAATTATTATAAAAATGCCTAAAATACAAAAACTCCAAAAATGACATATCTGAGTATAAAAGAAGAAAAACGGTTAGAATTAAATAGTTTTTTAAAATAAAAGTGTGCTTTGTTGAAAGATATAAACACATTTTGGTGCAGGTATACAGGGTGGAAAAAAGGTGGTCTTGAATTGTATTTTTACTATGCTATCTAATTGTAAGTTAATATGTATTAACTACTTAAGCAAATAAAAAGATAAGTTAGTTTTAAATTTTTAAAATTAATATATCTTAATTTTAGGGGTTTTTCTCTAGAAGACGAATAAGAAAAGGTATATTATATCTCCAAATTATACAGGGTAAATTTAAGGTGTCTCTAGACTGTATTTTTACTCTCCGCGTATTTTTATATGATGAACCTAAAATGTTTTCAAATGGTCCCTTTAATTACCTTTTAAAGTTACAGATCCTAAAACGGTGGATATTTAGGGTCTACTTATACAGGCTGTTACAAAATCAAAGTCCCCCATACGATCTTGAAACGGTAGGAGATACAGGGTTAGTAAAAGTAGTAGAAAGTTGCATATTTTAATGCCTAATAATATTCGGTTTTAAATATTCAAATATATACCAGCCATTTCGAAGTTATGGAAAAAAAACCTGCAAAACAGTTTTTTTTAGTTTATTTTGAAATAATACACTTCTTTGTCAGTGTTTATCAAGCAACACTAGCAAAGAAAAGTTTTATTTAAAATTTAAAAAAAATTAAAGCAGTTTAATAAAATTTTTTCAGATAACTTTAATAGGTCTATATATTTTTGAATATTTGCAACCAAATAGTGTTAGGCATTAAAGCTAGATTTATAGATTAATGTTTCTGTTTCCGTTTGCCATTTGACGTTTTCAGCTAGGAGATGAAACAACAACTTTTCATTTGTCAATTTATACTTTCTGTTTACCGTTTCCATATACCATATTAGAAACCGAAACGTTAAACGGCGATCGGTAACGGAAACGTCAATCTATAAATTCAGCTTAAAATACTCAACTTCATTCTACTTTAACTAACCCTGTATCTCCTACTGTTTCCAATATCGTATCACTTGTATAAGTATTATATATGTGTTTGTAACACCCTGTATAAGTAGACCCTAAATAAGGATCTATAGCTTTAAAAAGGGTTATAAATGGGAGCTTTTAAAAACATTTTAAGTTCATCATATAAAACTCAGCGGAGAAAAAAAAGTCCAGAGACACCTTGATAATTTATCCTGTAAAATTTGGAGATATACTAAGCATTTTTTTCTTTGATTTATAGGAAAAACCCCTAAAATTAAGCTATATTAGTTTTAAAAACTTTAAAACTTGTCTTTTTTTTGCTTAAGTAGATGATATTACCTTAAAATTAGATAGCATAGTAAAGGTACAATAATTTAAGATCACTTTTTTCCACCTATATTTTGACGGAACCAAAATGTGTTTATAACTTTTAGCAATGCCTGCACACTATTATTTAAAAAAATTATTTGATTCTAACCGTTTGACTTCCTTTTATACTCAAAAATGTAATTTTAAAGTTTGTTTGTATTTTAGGCAACTTTATAATAATTTTATATTTTTCGACGCCACTGATATAAGAAACATCCTACCTGTATAAAACTTTACATTTATTTTACTATTTTATATAATATCCTATAGATGTTTATCAAAATATGTTTTGTAAAAGCTTTAGTAAGATAGAAAATAAATAACAACCATAAGAGGTACCTACTCAAAATCTAAACTTAGCAAATATCCGACTTTGGGGCTCTAAACTCTAAAACTAGAAGCGATCGTACATTGTGCCCATGGGAAAAATTTAATCAGAAAGTTGACATCTACAACATATTAATTTTTTTAATAATAACTGAAAGCCACTTTCCAGTAAGGATTGAGCGGGGTCCTTTGGGAGACACACCTTTGCACCAGAAGACATTTTTTGGCATACAAGAAATATTTTTTTAAATCCCCATTTATTTTAGAACAAATTTGATCTCTTGACTTTTTTGTTTGATGTACGGTTTTCGCGTAAATCAATAAAAACCATTCTTTGGCATGGTCAGTTTGTATTCCTAATATGAAATTCTACATTAAAAATTAATATTCGTTATTTATTCTTTAATCAAATACGAATTTGACCATGCCCAGAAATGGTTTTTATTTATTTATGCGGATAACCGTACATCAAACAAAAAATGTCAAATGACAAAATTTGTTCTAAATTAAATGGAGATTAAAAAAAACTTTTATTTTAGAAAAATGCAGTGGCGAACCATTTTTTTCTCCATAAATATTTACCTTAAACCCCTCATGGACGAAACTGCTAAAATATTTTTTTTGTATGCCAAAAATGTCTTTTGGTGCAAAGGATGCGTCTCCCAAATTTTTAAAAATATCTGAATGGGTATAAAAGTTATTATAAAAAATCAATATTTTTATAAAAAATTGAACACCCCGTACTTCAAAAACTAAGACGTTTAGGACATATGTTGATATGAAGTTATTTTTCTTATTTTTTGGTGAAAAATCACCTACATTTTTTTGCATTTGTTAAGAAACACCTCTATAATAAAAAAAAATGTTTTCAATAGTCAAATCTATCGATTATATTATCGATTGCGGTAATCGATACTTTATCCCTCTGGTTTTAGTCAAGGTTGTCAGGGATTCAAACAAAGTTGTTGTTTATTTCTATTCATTAATTCCTATGTCACTTAACATACCCCACTTATATTTGATAAGTACAAATGTATCTGTCACATAAAAAAACAATATTGTTTGTGTCATTAGGTGTAGGTATCATTTAATATTTTTAATAAAAACCCTTTTAGAATATCTACTTTTCTGGAAGCAAAATTTTATACTTTTAAGTTTAATTGTTAATTTAAATTTAAAAAAAAATACATCATAAAAATAAGGAACTATTTGACACCAACACATTTTTATTTAAGAGGTTAAAAATTATTTTTAGATAAATCGGCAAGTTTATGGGGTAAATCGATCTTGTGTGTACAGGGTTATTCATTTTAAAGTAAACAGGGCCTTATTTTTAAACTTCCCTGTACTTTTTTAAAAAACGAATTTAGCCATTATATTTGTATATTTTGTAAATAAAATACCCCGTATATTTGTATATCAATGAATAGAGATTTCCACAAGGACTTTTATGATGTAGGGGTTGCTGGGTTTATTTCCTGTGGTTCTGATTTAATTGTTTAAAAACTGCTTGATACTATAGGGATAGTACCACCTGATAAAACCTGGCTGCCACAGGTCACAAGTACTTATTTGTCAAAGTCAAGAAATTTAAAATATGTCATTACTTTTTGTAGTAGTTTTATAATTTTTAGCATACAATATAATTTGAAGCAGTTATTCTGATGAAAACCTCATTACAAAACTATTCCATAAAGTAATAAATGTGTTTTCTTCTTCCCTTAGGCATTGTATTTGATCTTTCTATGAGGATTGGAGTATTTCCTGGTTTATGGAAAACAGCAATGGTTACACCACTTTACAAAAGTGGTGACAGAGATGATGTTACTAATTATCGTGGCATATCTGGTTTGTGTTGTATTGCAAAGGTCTTCGAATCCATGGTAACTGACTATCTGTTCTCTTCCTTTAGAGATATAATTACACATGCTCAACACGGTTTTTTTCCTGAAAGATCCTGTCAAACCAATTTGGTACTGTATACTAACTTTCTCTGCTGTGCTCTTGATTCTGGATTGCAGGTTGATTCGATATATTTTGACTTTCAAAAGGCCTTTGACAAGGTAAATCACGATATATTAATCCTAAAACTTGAGCGTTATGGAATAAGTAATCCACTACTATCCTGGATCAGTAGCTATCTTCGAGACCGAATAATTAAGTTCTGTAATAGGAAATCCAAAGAGATAAAAGGTAAAAGGAAATCCAAAGAGATAAAAGTGTATTCTGGAGTGCCTCAGGGATCTCATTTGGGTCCTTTTCTTTTCCTTATGTTCATAAACGACCTATGCTCAATTTTCAAAAACAGCAGATTTCTTCTGTTTGCCGACGACTTAAAGATATTTCACAAAATAAATTCAGAAGTTGATTGCATATTATTATACAAAACGATATAGATTCTTTAAATAATTGGTGTAAACAAAATCAAATGGCATTAAACATTTCCAAATGTAACATAATATCCTTTACGCAAAAAAGAATCCAATAAACCATGATTATTTTATTGGAGATTCTAAGTTAGGCAGAGTTTCTCTGATTCGTGATTTGGGTGTTTTGTTTGATAGCGAACTGCGATTTACTCTACATATAGATTATATCATCGAGAAAGCATTTAGAATGGCAGGGTTTGTTATGCGACAGTGCTGGGATTTTAAGAACGTCGAGACACTTAAAACCATATATTATGCTCTTGTGAGGAGCCACTTAGAGTATTGTTGTGTTGTCTGGTCCCCTATGTATAATGTGCATATCAAAAGAATTGAGCGAGTGCAATCGAAGTTTACGAAATTTTTATTGTATAGGACAGAGGTTACCAATATTTCCGATATTCCATATCCGGAACGACTAAGGTTAACCGGCCTACAGAGCCTGCAGGATCGACGTGTGCAGCAGGATTTAACATTTGGGCATAAAGTTATTAATAACTTCGTCAACTGTTCCGAACTCCTGAGTTTGTTTACTTTTAGGGTCCCCCTTTGCTCTACAAGGCAGACAGATTTGTTCTTCTTGAACCCTATCAGAACAGACATAGGTAGTAATGACCCAATTAGGCGGATTATGAGATAGTTAAATGGATTACCAATGGAGTTAAACTTTAACTGCACTCCGGATAAGTTTAAGAAGGTCATTAGGGCCGTCGTTACAAACGTTTGATGGGCAGTATTTCTCGTTAACTTTTGTGTTTTTTTTATATATTTTTTACTGTGTTTTTAACTATGTAGGTATACTTTTTAATAATGTTTTTTTCTTTTAATTATTTGATTTTCATGTCAGTTTTTAAAGTCTTTGTTTCTTTTTTACTTTTATGTTTTTGTGAGGTTTTTCGCTTTTTCCGTCTGGAGTAATTTTTATATTTATCATCGTTTTTAACAATTATTTGTTTTATTTTTTGTTTGTTATTGTATTTTAAAGTTTATAAGTATATGTTTTTAATTATGTTTTATTTAAACGACTTTTATATTAGTTTTTAAGGTTTTTTTGTACTATTTGGGCACTGCCTGTAATGTAGGTTTAAATAAATAAATAAATTTTTAAAATTCTTGACTTTGACAAATAAGCACCTGTAACCTGTTGCAGCCAGGTTTTTCAGGTGAAACTATCCTTATAGTATTATGCAATTTTTAAACAACTGCATCAGAACCACAGAAAATAAACCCAGCAACCTCTGTATCGCCGAATTTCTCCTAAAAATCTTTATTGATTTAAAAAATACGTCACTTTTGTTGTAACTCTTTTTTTGTTTTAAATGTTTTTTTCTATTAGAATATTAAATTCTACGGAAAAAAAATACACAAAATGGCTATATTCGTTATCGATACAATTTATTATCCGATGGTTGCTTTTTAGGTTTTGGACCATGCAGAATAATTTTTTTTGTAAAATCTATAATAAATGAGTTTTCCATATGACGCCAAGTTACGTAGACACACTGTATAACATGGCCGAAAATTTGCCTGGTGACGTCAACAAAACCATTACCACTATGGCGGAATGTCGTGACTTCATTTTGGTATACTTATGGGTTTTTTGGGGCGCTGATCACGAATCTGAAATTTTTTTGTCAGCAATGTCGTTTATTCCAGATATCTATAATTAAACTTGAACATCAGAAAACTTTCTTAAAACAATTTTTTTTCATGATTTTTACATTAAGTTAAATGCATCATTTTCGCATCTCTTTAAATTAAGGCTGCTGTGGCAGCTTAAAGGAATAAATCTGTGTATGCATGGTTGCGGCGTTTAGGAGTAAAAGATTTGAAATTTAATGACAAAAAGGTGTAAAATAAATAACAAACAGTTAAAAGGTCTTTATAAAAGCTTGTGTGCCAATTTAGTGTTACATCAAGAATTTTGGCAAAAAGAAGGGGGAATACAGTAAAAGTGAGGAGGATGTTTGATGATGGGTAGGTATCCCGAAAACAAAACGTTTCCAATTTGTTGTTTTAGATCAGCGCGCCAAAAAACCCCTGTTTAACAAAATTGGTCAAAATCGAACGAATTTTCAGAACAACCAATTACCGAAAATACTGAATATTGAATTATGTTGAATGCATTGATATAGCTAGAGGGGCGGGAAGTAAAGTTGGGGCCCATGCCATTTTAATGAAAAAAATTTTAAAGAAAAAAAAAGGTCTTCTTCACCTCCAAATTGGAGCCCTCCCACTGTAAAATAAAATACTTTTTAAAGTCGCGGCCCCCCTTTATGTCCTTCCTGTAGCAAAAAGTGACACCAAAAAAAAAAGAGGATCCTCACCCCTCACTTCGAAACAGGGACTTTTTCGCTATATTATATCCTTTCTTTTTTTTTTCAGTTAATAACCACAAAACCCAAAAAAATCCCTTTTACCAATATAAACCAACTTTGGAGGCCCCCTCCACCTGAGGGTCTGAGGGGTCCGCCCCCTCGCTACGCTAGTTGTTGAATGATTTTTTTTTTATTTATAACTATTTTGGACACAGAGAGAATCCGTGGAAATACAATAGAAATCCTGAGAAATATATTGGGAATCCTGGGGGATACATAGGGAATCCTTGGGAATACATGGGAAATCCTGGGGATAAAAAGGAATTCCTGAGGGATACCAGAAAATATATGGGTGATTTTCTGGGAATACGAGGGAATCCTAGGTCAAAAAAGGAATACCGGTACAAATTTGGATCAGTAAAAAGCCCCTCGGCAATAATTAAATGAAAAAATCGTCGCACCCTGTATAATTCCGACGTACTAAATACTGTTTACCTATGGAAAGAAGCACTAGTATAAGGATATTTAGTTGTTGTCATTGGTACTGTGAAAACGAATAATCAAAATAGGTTTTTTTTTATACCCACTTTGAAGGTCAAAGGGTCAGGTGAATAAAGCTAAGCAAATGCTTTTACTTGAAATTATAAGAAATAAAATATACATATTTGCATAAATAAAATAAAGACAATTTTATAGTATTACCATTTGCTTAACTTTATTCACCTGGCCCAATATCTCCCTAACGAAGTGCAATAGAACTTTTTTGTTGTATGAAGTACTAACATTATTTTTGCTTACTTTATAACCCCTATCATTTTTGACCTAATTTTTCTGGACACCCTGTACATCCTGGAACTGGAAAACTCAAGTGTTCCTATGATCAAAAACCCAACTTAAGATTAATAAATTTACCACAATATAAAACACATCCCCAACGTCTTCACAATGATGTGAATGAAGTAAAGAAAAAATATTCTAATGTCTATATCCTTTTGGAATATAACAATAAAATAATTTTATTTCACTTCAAATAAAAAATTTCTTAATGCGATATTTAAATATTCATTATCTATGCTATTTTCGCACATAAGAAACCATGTATTTCTACTTTTAACTTATCATTGGATTTATGAACATTTTTGACTCTTTGCAACAGCACCTTGACGGAACTCGAGGATATTATTGAACCACTCACGTATTTCAGTCGCAAGCACGAATAAATCAGTCAGAATGGCGGAAAACCAAAAAGTATACCAAGCAATTTAAAATTGCCCTACGTAAAACTTGTGACAATTAGATGAGTTATAAAAATATATATTATTTTTTAATTCCTTAATCCTAAAGATATACAGAGATAAATATCAATAAAAATACTTATTTTTGTAATGAAATATTGATGACAAAAAAATAAAAACATTAGTTTGTATTATTTTTTTAAATTAACTAAGTATGTTTGTGCATGTGCCCTTAAGCAAGTTCTTATAAAACAAATAATTTACAATTTGTTTTTTTTTTATTTATTTTTTTAATAAAGGTATATTTACCACTTCTAATTTTTTTAGCTTACTTAAATATAATTTTTAGATTCTGCTTAAGTAAATATAAAAAAAAATTGTATACTACCTAATTGTTTGTCTAAATTATTTTTTTTTATATGTCCAAATTGTAAGTTTTTATATTTTTGAATAATTAGGAGAGGTTTTAAATTATGTTATTTGACGTTTTTGACAAGTTGTTGTTGTAACTCAATTTGACAGAGAATAAATAAATATTTCATTTCATTTCAAATGAGAAGCCCCAAATCAATATGCAGTTTTTGATAAAACACAAGTTTTAGAATACCTCACAATTTTTACTGCACATTTTTATTTATGAATTTTAAAAAGTTTTTTTAATCAAAATATGTTTAATTTATCAATTTATAATGTGATATATTTTGATTAAAAGACTTTTTAAAAACATAGATAAAAAAATGCGAAGGAAAAATTGTGAGATACCTATATTTTAAATTTACAAAAAAAAACATAATATAATATAACTTACGTCTCCTTTTTTTCTTAACCCGCCTTAATGTCTTCTTTTCTCCCAAAAGAGTAGGTTCACTATTAGACAGCATAGAAGAGCTACTAACTCTTTTTCTTCTAATACTCATTTTAATGTTCTTCATAGGATCAAACTCACAAAAATTGTTTACCGTAAAGTTGTACTCTGACAATGAATCTTTATTACACTCTGCAGTGTCACTTTCCGTTTTAAAACTGTCACTTAAATCATTAGCAATATAATCATCACTTTTAAATTCGTTTTCCTCCGCAATAAAGGTATTCTCGTCTATTGTAGTATCCACTTGAGATTCAACATCACTAATGTGATTTATTTCAAACTTTGTTACTTCCAAAGAGCAAGTTACTAAATTGTCACTCTGTTGAGAATGTACAAGTTCAATATTTTCTTTGCTTTCTTCTTCAAATTGACCACATGAATCTTGGGTCATATCTTCTGAAAAAGAATCTTCAGCTGTATTGTCTACTTCTTGATTCAAGTGTTTCTCAGGATCAAATGGAATTCCTTTTTCTAAACAACTAAGACGCTCTTTGAGCTAAAAAACAATAAATTTAAAACATGCCAAATTAAATAATTGTTGGCATATATTTTTTTCCTTTTAAAAAATGTTTAGTTCCTAAATAAAATATTCTTCAGGACATGTAAAAATACATTTATAAAAACATTTAACCAGGCAAAATTATGCAAATTTAAAATCAAAATACCTACCTAGTGCTAGCTTTCTAAAACTTTATATTTGGTACTTGTTTAGTGATGACATTTAAAGGGATCTTAGTAGTTAATTTTCTTCTCAGTTGTGTCATAATAACTATTAGTTAAATATGTAAATTAGCCTTTTACAACGGGCTTATGGATCCACAAAACATTTTACTTTAGGAAAAGAAATTTGTAATGTAATAATTAGAACCTAATTTACTTACTTACCATTTCATTTTCTCTTTGCAAAAAAATATTTGTTGCTCTTTATCGAGAATATCATTGTTTTGTTGTTGTATTAGGTCATTGTGCAAGATCAACCACTCTTTAAGTGACTTAACCTCACTTTCGGCTGTTTGACATTTAGCGTCAGAAGAGCTCACTTCCTCATTTTCAGTGCAAACTGAATGAATTTGATTATATGGGCAGTTTTGCCCTTCATTTATCGCAAAATTAGAATTTTCTCGATTAGTTTGTCTAAAATACGTTATTGGATCCACACAATCTGGTAACTTTTCATTACTTTCATGTTGAAAATCGTCGTTCATTTTCGGCAACACTCGACCTATGTTTTGGTCATTGTTTATGCTTAGCAAACGCATAATCATCCAAAAAGCACTTATTTTTTATAAAATGTTTTAGTTCAAATCCGAAAATTAACTTTGACATCGTCTTTTTGAGTAGAAACGTTGTACTTAAAACATTTTAATTGATTTCTTTGTCAAACCACCGCACCAATTTAAATGTTTATTCACCCACAAGTAGCTATTATATTTGTATAGTGTCTAAAATTGTTTATACACATAATTTTTAATAACAAATACAGCTATAACTAACTCCACAAAGGAATCTTTAAAGTCAAAATGTCGTTAAATTGTATAGCGTTACATATATAGGTATTTGTAATACAAAAGCAATTGGCATAATCAAACAGATTTCTGAATTAATTAGTCACATTTAAAATACAATTTACTGAATATTTAAAATAAAAATGACTATATTTTGGCAAACTTATTGTTTAAATTTTGTCCTTTTGCTGTTGTTTGCGGTCGTTCTTTTTAAGTTAATCAAAGCGATACCTTTGCAGTCCTTACACCGTGAGAGCAGAAGTTCCTAAGAAAATGATTTTTACACGACTAATATAGGCCCCGATCTTTTGTAGAATAATATATAACTCTGTTTTTATTTAGTTCAAAACAAAGGCTAAAATCTACTATAAACAACAGAATTTTTTTATAGAAAATTTGTAGCCAGTAGCCACGCTTGTTTTGCTTGTCAACATGTCAACTGATGTCAACTTGCTTCATTCCCCTTTCCCTTCTACCAGCTGAAGCAACTTGTATCTGCAGTGTTGCCAGCTTTTTTTAAAGGACAGGTTTTTATTTCTAATAAAAGCTCTGTTTGGCAATCAGTTAATTGTAGGACGGTGTAGTGTAGTGTAGTGTAGGACGACTAAAGAATGTAAATAGGCAAGGTTAGTTTATATTTATAATGTTGCGACATATCCTCAACTTTTATGCGGTTCGAGGTCGCGGACGCAAGGAAGGGCACTTAACGGAGAAAAGTTGGCAAGACTGGGTAAAATCAAAGCTGATGATCAATCCAGTGGCGTCTAGAATTTGCGCATTTTAGTTTGTATTGTTTTGGAAGTGATATTTGTTGAAAGATGTAATTCCAAATATTTTTCATTTAAAGTAAAAGAATTTACAACTTAATAATAATTAAAAACTGTTGTATGAACGGTTGTTCTACTAATACAATAAACTGCATATCTTCGGCACTGAACAATATGACCGAAAAATCGGAGATGTGACGTCATAACATGTCAAAGCAATATGGCCGAATGTCGCGACCCTATATAGACCGACTTTGACGAACACCTATATTTATTCTAGGGTTATGTAGGACTTTTTTAAAATCAGACGGTAGAATTCGACACACGTTCGGAGACCTAGATTATAGGCGACCAGTTTGATTGACTTCAAACGTGTTTTCTTGAACACAGAGTGCGAGTGAGGTAGTATGAAGTCGATTTGTAGTACTACAGTACACGGAGTCCCACTACAAGACCGGCCTTAAAAATATGCTGTATTAAATAAATTAATTAGCGATTTAAATGACTCAATAACCTTATCTGGATCACAAAATTCAACCAAATAATCACACAGGCCACTAAAAAGACAAAGTTAGCAAAACGCTATAGGACACTAGGAAAAAGCAAATAAACTAGAAATAATTCAAGAACACACGCCGAACGCCACCCGAAAGCGGGCTCTGTTCCAATATGGCCGACAGCACCCCAACAGTGTGGGTTTTTTATTTTAGTTACAACCCAAGAATTAGCGATATAAACGCAGCGAACTTACCCCTGGGATTCCATCTGCTTTGCTTCTCGTGATCCTTCTGAAATTTGCAGGCAACTAACTAAATCAATTCAATTAGACATTATTCATTTCACACACTATCAAGAACCCCAAACAATCCAATAACAAACCATGGTTTTCCAAAGCTTGTAATAAAGCTAGACTTCCAAAATTTCAGGCTCACAAAAAGTTTTTACAGGATCCTAGTCCGGAAAATCGAAAGTCCAGCATTGAAGCAAAAACCTACTACAATCAAACAATTTTTAGAACCCAAAGACTTCTTCGACAATCGTATTAAAAACAATGTTCTTTCTTGCTCAAATGACAGTAAATCTTTCTGGTCCTTTGCGAAAAACATAAGTAGGATTTTTTTACCAGTTGTTTTCCACCACTTACTTTGGAAGATAAAATTATTTTTACCGCTAAAGAAAAGGCAGAACTATTTGCTAAACAATTTGCTGCCAATTCAACCCTTGACCCTCCCGTAAATAATCCAATTTCAGCTATTAGAGAAATATTGCACAGTAAAATAAGGCCAGGCACTAATAATACCGGCCTTATTTTGACATCTGAGCTTGCGCAGATGCATGGTGGGATAAGGACTCTCTTAATAGGGATAGTGCCTGGCTTTATTTATGTCGGTTTTAGGTCGTGCCTTATTTTGGTCTTATTTTAACTTCGGAACTGTTCGTGTAAACCGAACGGCTGCCGAGCACAAAATTGAAAAGTTTTTAGAAGTAAAAATACTTAAAACCTTGCTTTTTCAAATGTATTTCTATAATTGTGTTATAAAAAAACCCTACAACACAAAACAATAAAGAAAACAACTTAATTTTTCCCCCTTTTTTTAGGTAAACTGGTACTGTTCAACATGATTTGCAATAACTCAAAATTATGAGTACAAGCACTATTTAAATAAGGCCGGTATTAATAATTCCCGAGCTTAATAAGGCAACTTGCAATAATTCTCTATTGTCCCAGTTCCTCATAAAATGCCCGATATTATTTTTAAGGTAAAACACATTGAGTGTATCCTTTCTTTTCTTTACACCAAGAAATCGTCTGGGCTGGATGGCATACCAGCTGTGCTCCAGAACTTGCACCCATCTTAACTCGGCTCTTTTGAATTTCTTATGACACAGGAATTTTTCCGGATAGCTTGAAAGCTGTACGTGTTCAACTTATTACCAAGAAAGGATCTAAGTCTCTTTCATCCAACAATAGACCAATCTCACTTCTCTTAGTTCTTTGTAAAGTAATGGAAAAATTATTTAATTCACAAATCCTTAAGTATTAAAAAACACTAAATTTTGCATAACAGGTAGGTAGTAAGGATTTCGCCACAAAAGATCCATAGCAAATCTTCTTTCCTTCCTATAACACTGCTGGAATAAGTCTCTTAAATTTCTAGATGGGTCCCAGATCGTTGCTCTTGATATATCCAAAGCTTTTGACCAGGTCTGGCATGCCGCACTCCTTAATAAACTTCCCTCCTATGGTCTTTTAACTAAACTCTGTACTTGGCTCTCTAGTTATCTATCTGATCGACGTATATATCAGTTATTTTACCAAGTAGTGCCTCAGGGCTCAGTACTGGCACCAACATTGTTTCTTCTTTACATCAACGACCTTGTCTCGTCAACAACTAATTCCATTCATAGTCTCGCTGACGATAGTACCCTTCACTCCAGTTTTCAGGTTTCTAAACCTATCACTAAACCTGACTTGGAAAACAAACGCAGAGCGATGCAGATATCTCTTTCGCAGGATCTTAATTTAATATTGGATTGGGGCGCCAAAAATCTCGTTCATTTTAATGCATCCAAAACACAATCATGTTCCTTGTCGCGAAAAGAGTCATCAAATACTCATCCTCTACTTATGAGCGGCCAAGTTTTACAGAGCAAAGACACCGTCAATCTTGTGGGCGTCACATTTGAAAGTAACCTTAACTGGCATAAACACATTGTATCTATAGCCACGGCAGCCTCAAAAAGCTTGGATTTCTCTTTCGAGCCAAAAGTATTTCTCCCCTTCTAATTTATACACTTTATATGTGTCCCAAATCCGACCTCCCTTGGAATATTGTTCTCATATCTGGGGCATGGCGTCCTCCACAACCCTAAGCATTCTTGATTCTATTCAAAGAAGATCTATTCGTCTCATTAATGATCTGGCATGCCGCACTCCTTAATAAACTTCCTTCCTATGGTCTTTTAACTAAACTCTGTACTTGGCTCTCTAGTTATCTATCTGATCGACGTATATATCAGTTATTTTACCAAGTAAATGCTGGAGTGCCTCAGGGCTCAGTACTGGCACCAACATTGTTTCTTCTTTACATCAACGATCTTCTCTCGTCCACAACTAATTCCATACATAGTCTCGCTGACGATAGTACCCTTTACTCCAGTTTCCAGGTTTTTAAGAATAACCTTACCTGGCATAAACACATTGTATCTATAGCCACTGCAACTTCAAAAAAGCTTGGATTTTTCTTTCGAGCCAAAAAGTATTTTTTCCCTTTTAATTTATACACTTTGTATGTGTCCCAAATCTGTCCTCCCTTGGAATATTGTTCTCATATCTTGGGCATGGCGTCCCCATAGATAACCTACATTTAGATCCGCAGTAGCAAGAAGCATTTTTCGGATTTTTACGACCTCGTGCAGTAAACAAATGGTTGGGTGGACGAACATGCACTCTTAAAAGCCGTGGCAAAATACAAACACCGGCACCCCATACCCTCCGTCCGCGGTCTGACCGTGACGCTCATTAGCTACCGTATTCCGAACAGAAAACCAGGATGCCGTCGACAAATTCTTTCCGATAATGCGTATAGTCTGTTTGCTTGCGCACAAACTCGTTTTTGCCCATGAAATGTAACTTTTGTTTCGCGCAGGTAATAACATTGGCAATCCATCGAGATCAGTGGGCTTCCCCAAAACCCTTAGCATTCTTGATTCCATTCAAAGAAGAGCTATTCGCCTCATTAATAATCCTTTACTTACAGAAAGGCTTCCCCCTGGTGCCCATCGTTGGGCTGTGGGGAATTTATCGCTTTTTATGGGTACGTCCATGGCTTGTGCTCTAAAGAATTGTCCAGTATAATTTCCCCACTCACGGTTTCCAACAGACAAACTCGTGGTGCCACGCGTATGCATCTCTTTACGGCCCAACTGGACAGACCCTAAACTTCCTACTTTATTCATTTCGTTTCTAGAATGTAGAAACCTGCTGCCCCTAGAGGTCTTTTCTTCCCCCAAATCTTCAAGTATTTAAGTCCCGTGTCAAAAAACTCCCTCTTACCTCGCTAGAGACATCCGCGGTTCATTGGTATTTAGGCTTTTAGCCTTTGTGAATTGTCCACAGATAAAAACAAAATACAAAAAAATACAGTGGTTATACAGGGTGTTTCCTAATTGCGGTAAGAAAATTTAAGGGCATATTTCTGAGCCATTTTTCTGAAAAAAAAGTTCATATAAACATGGGTCCTCAAAGTTTTCGTTCTCAAGATACAAGGTGTTAAACTTGTTAAAAAACTTAAGAATTTCTAATATTCTTTTTTAATAAAATTTGTTAGACTAGATGTAAACAGTATTTAATTAAGTTTTTGTTGTTGTTGTTGTTACATGATACTGTTACAGACTTTCAAGAGTGTGTTTGAGTTATAGAATTTTAGAGAGTTAGGATCATTTAATTTAGTTTGTTAGTTTATTTAAATAATTTACCTTAATTTTTCCAAGTTCTTTCATCACTTTCGAAGGTTTCCGAAAACGCCCGAATTATCCATTAAGAACTTCTATGCCATCCTGTACTATGGAATTTATCACGATATTTCTCGAAGATTCTAGATCATTCTTTACTCTTCCACCATACTATAAAAGGGCGACGGGAAACCTCCGATCAGTTAGTACAGATTCGACTTTTGTGCTGTAAACTTCGAGACAGTGACAATATAAGATTTTGCCGATATTGTAACCATAGTTACGTTACGTTGTTAATAAAGGTATAAAAACGAAGGCACGTGTTTTTATACGAGGTGTTACGGAACATTTGGTGTCGGAAGCGGAACGAGATTACTCAAGGAAACCCAAGTGGTAAGAAGAGTGAATGCCAGTTGAGACAAGACAATACACAGCAAGTATGGAGGAGATAAGTACGCTAATTAGAAAAATGATGGAAGAAATCAAGACGAGTCAAGAATCCCTGAAAGAAGACTTAAAAGTAATGAAGACAAGCCAAGAAGACATTAAAAATGAAATGAAGACCAATTTAGAAGAAATGAAGAAAAGTCAAGAAGAAATGAAGAAAAGTCAAGAAGAAATGAAGAAAAGTCAAGAAGAAATGAATTCAAATCAAAAAGAAATGAAGCGGGAAATCAAAATCAGTTAAGCAGAAACGAGACAACAAATCGAGAAAATTCAAAAATACATAAAAAAAGGACAAGAACAAATGAAGCAAGAGATAAAAGAGAAGATAGTAAAGATTCGAGAACACCTGAGGGGAGAATTTCATCAATGCCAAGATGAGATGAGAAATGAAATGTTGCTTGAATTAAAACTTACAAAAGAAGATGTCAAAGAAGATGATAGAAGAAATACAACAGAGTGTGCAGTTAGTTCAAGGTCAAATGCAACAAGAAGTGCAACAATTACACCGGCAAATTCAAAATATCGCCAGTACAGGTGTCGTTCCAGGTTGTGGTACTCCAGCAACTGTTATGAAATCACCAACTTTTGACGGAAAGGTACCGTGGGTTACGTACCTTAGACAATTTGAAGCTGCTGCGAACGGCAATAATTGAGTTTACCAGAAAAGGCACGCGCATTAGTGCTTGCTCTACGAGGTGAAGCCATGGAGGTATTAAGAAATATTCCTGAAGAGAAACAAGGCGACTATCAATCAATTGTAATGTTCCTAGAAATGAGATATGGCGAGACACATTTGCAGGAAGTTTATAAGGCGCAGCTGCAGGGACGAAGACAGAAATATAACGAAAGCCTTCAGGAATACGAAGCTGACATCGTACGTTTGATTAATCTGACATATCCGACATACCCAGAAGAAATAAAACAAGAACTAGCCGTGGGTAGTTTCATTGAAGGTCTACGCGATTCAGACATGAATCAGGCTTTAAGAATGACCAGATTGAAGAAAATATCAGAAGCTCTTGCCTACGCGCTTCAATTCGAAACAGCCAAACAAATGTCCAGGAGTCAGACAAGAATAAGAAGAATAAACTTTGTACCAGAAGAAGACAATTCAAATAAAGATTTTGCAAGAGTAATGAAGGAGTTGCAAGAAATTTTTCTACGTCAAAAGCAAGTAGATGGAGACAAAAGTATGACCTTCCGTCGAAGAAATAGAATCCTGTGCTGGAAGTGTGGTGAAGAGGGGCACGTTCAAAGAACTTGTACCAGATTTAATGACCCTGCAAGTAATCCGGAAAACTTCAAGGGGCGGAAGCTGGCTAAGTGCTACCAAGCCCCATCAACAACAACTATTCGAGTATCCCGGCTGCAGAACAATGGCTCCAGCTTGGTAGTACCTGGAAATGTGTGCGGTCGGGACTGCGAAATGGTACTAGACACTGGTTCCACACATACCATCGTGAAGCCAAACATCGTCGCTCATTGTAAAATATTCCGCCCTGAGAAGAATTACATCTTGGAAACTGCGAATGGAGAAGTTATACCAATTCAAGGCCTACATGAAGCTAGAATAAGCCTAGGAACGACATCCTTTATACACATCGTGTTTGTTGCTGACATCGTGGACGAACTTATCCTTGGCCTTGACATTATGGAGAATCAGAAGTTTGTACTAGACCTTCCACAACGGGTGCTGCGAACAAATAATAAAGAGATCGTAATGAGATTACCACGGAGTAGTGAAGCTTCGATTCGAGAAGTTATCCTCACAGAAGATGTCATTCTACCGCCAAACTCAGAAAGCATCATACAAGCAAGGTTTGAAGACTCAGAAGAGGGTGAAATCGTTTTAGTCGAACCAGTAGAAAATTGTCCGTTATACGCTAAAGGAATTCTACCAGCAAGAACTTTGGCGCAAACCAAAAGAAATATGGTATTTGTGAGAATGATGAACCTGAAAGATTTCCCTCAACAGAGTGGCGTTCCAGTGACGCAAATAGAGCGCTCCCGAGTAGCTCAGGAACATTTCGTTCTACTTTATGGCGTTCCAGTGACGGAAAGTGTTATGCACCTGAGCTACTCCGTTTTCCTTTCCCCTTGCCCCTCATGCACCAACCCCTCTTTTGGTTTT